>JAAWVA010000033.1:1085476-1261697 GCA_015227895.2 Colaptes auratus
AGAGTTGTGCTCGCCTCTCTGAGCGCAGGGACGGCAGCGACCAGGAGTCTCAGCATGTGCGGCGCAGGAGAGCTGAGCTGGCCACACTCCCTGGCTGTGGCAGTGCTCTCTTTGGCCAGGTTCAATCTGACATGTGCCAGGGCTCAGTAGCTGGGTTTGCAGACAAGCAAAACATGTACTTAGCAGTTGGCTGCCTTGGAAATGCCAAACCAGAAGGGGTTGCGTCAAGTCCCTTGCAAGGAGCTGCTGTGAATTTGGGTTGGGTTCTTCTGTTTGGGTTTTTTGGTGTTTTTTTAGATGTAGACTTGTCTGTAGGTAATGGTGCCCAGGCCTTGCCTCAGCTGAGCAGTCTCTGCCTCAGAGTGCATATTTTCAGGGCAGCAAACTTGGCAGTGAAGATTTTCAGACCTCTGCACTGGAAGGATCACCTCTGGGGGGGGAGGTGGAGAAGGCAGGGCAAGAGGTGCAGAGATCACAATCTGTGGTGTGAAAAATCCCCATAAGAGGTGCAGAGGTGGCACATGGAGCTTCCCTGCTCTGCTCTGCCAAGCAGCTTGAATCCTGGTCTGAAGGTCATGGAGTTCTTGTCCCCAGCTAAGTTCCATTACCAGGATGTTGAAAGGATTGTATTAAATATACCATAAAGGGAAGCCAGGCTTCACACAGGCTCCTCACAGCCTGGGGGCAGCTTTGGGCCACTCCACCGGGGCAGGGGAGGCTGCTGGTGGTGTGGTTATCTGGCAGTGGGAGGTTTAAAATGCTGTGAAATTGAACTGAACTCTGCCAAGGTTTGACTGATCCTAAATAGGTTGAGGTTAGTGTCATGAAGCAACAGCTGTGGGCAGTGGAGAGAGACTGTGGCTGACAACACATCTGGGTGCCTCTGGTTACTGACCTGGATGAACAACAGCCCCATGGATGCTCCAGGCTTGGGGCAGAGTGCTGGAAACTGCCCAGCAGAAAAGGACCTGGGGGTGCTGGGTGACAGCAGCTGAATGTGAGCCAGCAGTGTGCCCAGGTGGGCAAGAAGGCCACCAGCACCTGGCCTGGATCAGCAGTGGAGTGGGCAGCAGGAGCAGGGCAGGATTGTGCCCCTGGACAGGGCACTTGGGACACCACACTTTAAGTCCTGGGCTCAGTTTTGGGGCCCTCACTCCAAGGACATTGAGGAGCTGGAGCAGGTCCAGAGAAGGGCAAGAAAGCTGGGGAAGGGTCTGGAGAACAGGGCTGGGGAGGGGCAGCTGAGGGAGCTGGGGGTGTTCAGTCTGCAGAAGAGGAGGCTGAGGGAGACCTCCTTGCTCTCTGCAGCTCCCTGAGAGGAGGCTGCAGTGAGCTGGGGGTTGGGCTCTGCTCCCTAGTCTCAGATGATAGGAGGAGAGGCAATGGCCTGAAAATGTGCCAGGGGAGACTTAGGTTGGAGAGGAGGAAAAACTTCTTTGCTGCCAGAGTGGTCAGGGATTGGCAGAGGCTGCCCAGGGGGGTGGTGGAGTCCCCATGCCTGGAGGGGTTCCAGCAAGGTGTGGCCATGGCACTTGGGGCCGGGGTTTGATGCCATGGTGGGGCTGGGTTGCTGGCTGGGCTGGGTGATCCCAGAGGGCTTCTCCAGCTGAAACAAGTCTGTGACTCTATGATCTTGCAATTGCATCTTAATACTGCATTCTGTCTGGGGTCTAAGGTAGGTTGTGTCATGGTTCTGACTGCTCTCCAGCTCGTCCATCCTGAGAGCATTTCAGTCACCATGTGTTGGTGGCCTGAGGGCAGTCAGTCTGACTGTGGCTGTTTCGTTGCCAGGGACTGTTTGGCTGTTTGTGTGGGGCACCTCACTAAGGCAGCTCCACACTTCATGAGCAGCACTTCTCTCCAGTCCTCACTCTTTTATTTTGGGAAACTGGAGTGAAACAAACTTCTGAGAAGGAAACTTCTTCACTTCACACTTCATAAATATGAGCAGGGGAAAGGAGCTTGCAGTTGGCTTCTGGAATCAACTCAGTTCCTTTGTGTGAATCTGCACTTTCAGGGGCTGCTGCTGGTGCACTGCAGTCATTTGATTGAGTTCTTTTCAGTCTCCTGTGTCCTCATATCCATAGGTCACAGACAGGATTGTTTTTACCTTCAAGGAGGACATTTTTGGTGCCTGTTCCTGTCTGTGATACAATATTGAGTACTTAGAGTTGGGAAGAAATTGTTCAACAGGACTGAAGCTGGGAGCAATTGGCCAGCAGATGGACAGAGGGGATTCTGCCTCTCTGCTCTGCTCTGCTGAGACCTCACCTGCAGGGTTGTGTCCTGCTCTGGATCCCTCAACACAGGAGAGGCATGACCAGAGGATTGCAAAGATGCTCAGAGGGCTGGAACACCTCTGCTGAGGGACAGGCTGGGAGAGTTGGGGCTGTTCAGCCTGGAGAAGAGAAGGCTCCAGGGAGACCTTAAAGCTGCATTTCAATATCTGCAGGGGACCTGCAGGCAGCTGGGGAGGGACTGTTCAGAAGGGGCTGTGGGGATAGGAGGAGAGGCAATGGTTTGAAACTGCAGCAGGGCAGAGTTAGGTTGGACATCAGGAGGAAGCTCTGCACAGGGAGGCTGGGGAGACACCGGCACAGGCTGCCCAGGGAGGTGGTTGAGGTCCTGTCCCTGGAGATATTCAAGATCAGCCTGGATGTGTCCCTGGGCAGCCTGCTCTAGCTGGGGATGTCCCTGCTGCCTGCAGGGGCTTGGACAAGATGCCCTGGGAGAGTCCCTTCCAGCCCAGCACAGTCTGTGGCTCTGTGCTGGTTGCAGTGAATGAGGGTTTGAGTTGATGTCAAGTTCCATGCAGAGAGTGTAACAGTGTTTCACTCACAGGGGCAGGTTTTTCAGTTCAGAGCTTGGTTCTCCTTGGTTAAATCACTACAAGATGGAAGGGGTGACCTTATTGCTCTCTCCAACTCCCTGAAGGGAGGTTGTAGCCAGGTGGGGGTTGGTCTCTTCTCCCAGGCAGCCAGCAGCAGAACAAGAGGACACAGTCTCAGGCTGTGCCAGGCCAGGTTTAGGCTGGATGTTAAGAAGAAGTTCTACACAGAGAGAGTGATTGCCCATTGGGATGTGCTGCCCAGGGAGGTGGTGGAGTCACCATCCCTGGAGGTGTTCAGGAGGAGACTTGATAGGGTGCTTGGTGCCATGGGTTAGTTGTTGGGGTGGGTTGGATTGGTTGATGGGTTGGACACGGTGATCTTGAAGGTCTCTTTTAACCTGGTGTATTGTATTGCATTGTATTATTGTAACAGATGGGTGCTGGACTGATTTAGCAGATCCTGTCCACTGGGCTTCCTTAGTTTAGTGCAGTGCATCTGTAAAAGCACAGAGTCCCTTCCCTTCAGCTCGGCCGAGGGGCTTCAGGAGTGACCAAACAAATCCACAGCCTCTGCTCCCACTTGGAGGTGGAAGGGGCTTGAAGGGGCTGAGCCTTGCTCCAGTGAGGCTGATTAGAATAGGATAGAATAGAATAGAATAGGATAGGATAGGATAGAATAGGATAGGATAGAATAGAATTAATCAAGGTGGAAAAGACCTTTGAGATCATCCAGTCCAACCTCTCACCCAGCACCATCTGATCAACTCAACCATGGCACCAAGGGCCTCATCCAGGCTCTTCCTAAACACCTCCAGGGATGGGGACTCCACCACCTCCCTGGACAGCACATCCCAGTGGCCAATCTCTCTTGCTGGGAAGAACTTTCTCCTCACCTCCAGCCTAAACCTCCCCTGGCACAGCTTGAGACTGTGTCCTCTTGTTCTGCTGCTGGGTGCCTGGCAGAAGAGACCAACCCCCACCTGGCTACAACCTCCCTGCAGGGAGTTGCAGAGAGCAATGAGGTCTCCCCTGAGCCTCCTCTTCTCCAGGCTGAGCAACCCCAGCTCCCTCAGCCTCTCCTCACAGGGCTGTGCTCCAGACCCCTCCCCAGCTTTGTTGCCCTTCTCTGGACACCTTCAAGTCTCTCAATGTCCTTCTGAAACTGAGGAGCCCAGAACTGGACACAGGACTCAAGGTGAGGCCTAAGCAGTGCTGAGCACAGGGCAGGATGACTTCCCTGCTCCTGCTGGCCACACTCTTCCTGATGCAGGCCAGGATGCCCTTGGCCTTCTTGGCCACCTGGGCACACTGCTGGCTCCTGTTCAGCTGCTGTCCAGCAATGCCCCCAGATCCCTCTCTGCCTGGCTGCTCTCAGCCACTCTGCCCCCAGCCTGTAGCTCTGCCTGGGGTTGCTGTGGCCAATGTGCAGCACCTGGCACTTGGATGTGTTCAATCTCCTGCCCTTGGCCTCTGCCCATCTGCCCAGCCTGGCAAGGTCCCTCTGCACAGCTCTCCTACCACCCATGGCTTCCAGGAGCCTTTGGCCTTATTTATGTCACATGAGTTTGTGCCTTTGTCACAGTATCCCTGAGCCTGCCCTCCTGCAGCCCTCAGCCTCTGGGCAGGGCTGCCATGCCAGCCTGCCAGCTCTGCTCACCTCTGTGCCAGCCTGGGCACCTTCCTGCTTGGGAAGATTTCCTTCCTTGGCCTGCTCTGTTATCCCATAATGAGCACCACTGTGACTTGGGGGAAATTTTGTTGTAATAAGTGGTAGGAAATGCTTCTCAGAGCCTGTCTTCTAATGCTGCACTTTCTCTTTGTTCAGCTTCAGCAAGTCTCCAGTGCTGCTGTTCTCGTTGGATGGCTTCAGAGCAGAGTACTTGCAGACGTGGGGTAGCCTTCTGCCTGTGCTGAGCAAGCTACGTGAGTAGTGCTGTGGGGCACAGCAGCCTCCTCTCCCACCTGGAACAGCCAGCCAGGCAGCCAGGCCTCCTCCTCCCAGCCCCTCCCTCTCCCACCATGCAACACAGCAGCAGTGCACAGGGAGGTGTGGGAGTGTGGAAGAGCAAAGGGAGGCTGGGCATGAGGAGAGGCCTTCAGGGCCTAGAGTCATAGCACTGCCAGGGTTGGAAGGGACCTCAAGGATCATCCAGTTCCACCCCCTCTGCCATGGCCAGGGACACCTCACACTACAGCAGGTTGCTCACAGCTTGCAGTGACCCAATGCAGTATTAGGGTGTCAGGGAGTGATAGAGCTGGGGGGGATGGAGCAAAACTAGAAGTGGGGAGATTGAGATTGGCTGTGAGGAAGAAGTTGTTGCCCAGGAGGGTGGTGAGAGCCTGGCACAGGCTGCCCAGGGAGGTGGTGGCAGCCTCCTGCCTGGAGGTGTTTGCAGCCAGGCTGGCTGTGGCTGTGAGCAACCTGCTGCAGTGTGAGGTGTCCCTGCCCATGGCAGGGGGCTGGGACTGGCTGAGCCTTGAGGTCTCTGTGATTCAGTGTTGAAGCAGCCTGTGCTGTGTTTAGGAGTGGGCTGCTTTTGGCTCTGAGCTTCCTTTAGCTCTTCAAACCAGACCCACTTTTTGCTCTCTGGGGCATACTGCCTCATCTTTGGGTGGATGGTTTTGAAAGTGGAGAGCAAGGCAGGAAAGCAAAAGAAGCTGGAGAAGGAAACGCTGAGGACCAGGAGATCTGGAGGGGCTGCAAAAAATGTGCTGAATCTGAAACAAAAAGCTTCATTTAAATAGAAATTTGAGCCTCAGAAGTGCCTCTTTCCCCCCAGCTTCTGTTGTGTCTCTCTTAACTTTGTAGTCTCCAAGTAACTTCAGATACTTTTCCTGCCTCCCTTCTGGCTGTGGTCTGGAAGGAACTGATGGGATTTCTTGATGTCAATCTTCTTGTCAGTCAGAAATTACTGCCTGGGGCTGGCTGGTTTCAGTTTAACTAAGAATAACTCAGTAAAAGCCCTTGCTGCTTGTCCTGGGGTTGTCACCACTCCATCTCCTCCAGAGGGTAACAATTCCCAGATGTAGCTGAGGGTTTTTTGGGGCTTTTTTGGTCAGAGTCAAATGAGACATTGGAAATGATTTCATTAAACACTGTTAGGGAAGGTCCAAGTGAAGGAGCCTCGTTGGGCATTGGGAGAGCTTGGCTGCTGCAAGTGCTTATAGCTCTGCTTCAGAGACAGAGCTTCTGTAGCACGTCCAGGCTGCCACATCCCAAGGGAGGCTGTGGCTGTCCCCTCCCTGGAGGTGTTCCAGGCCAGGCTGGATGAGGCTTTGAGGCTGGTGGGAGGTATCCCTGCCCATGGCAGGGGGTTGGAACTGGATGATCTTTGGGGTCCCTTCCAACCCAACCCATGCTGTGCATGACTGAGCAGAAAGTTGCTGCATTCTTTGGTCTGGACAGGCTTCAGTGCAGCCCCTCTCAGTGACTCTGTAAGGAGCTCTGTCCACTGACCCCAGGCTAAGTTCTGAGCAGTAAGAATATCAGTATCTTAGTATCTTCGTGAAGGCACTTCGCTTCTCCAGGGCCAAGTGGCTTTTGATGGTCAAATTTGAAATGGGAAAGGATTGTAAGCCCAGAATGTCTAACAGGACAGGACTGAGATACAACACAGTAAGGAACACTCTGGGGAAAAATATGATCCCTGCATGACTCTGGAGCACTGCTTGGGGGTCTGATAGAAGACTGTTACAAGACTGTGGTGACAGGATGAGGGCTTTGAGCTGGGAGTGGGCAGAGTTAGACTGGAGATGAGGAAGAAATTCTCCACAGTGAAGCTGGTGAGACACTGGCACAGGCTGCCCAGGGAGGCTGTGGCTGCCTCTTCCCTGGAGGTGTTCCAGGCCAGGCTGGATGAGGCCTTGAGCAGCCTGGGCTGGTGGGAGGTGTCCCTGCCCATGGCAGGGGGTTGGAACTGGATGCTCTGGAAGATCCCTTCCAACCCAACCCATTCTGTGATTCTATGGTGCTAAGGACTGCAGCTTCTTCAGCTTTCTCTTGTTACAAGCCATGATTTCTAGCTTTTTGTTTGTTTTCATCATAGGAAAATGGTAGGGGCAAAGCTCAGATCAGGCAAATTTTCTTCAGTGAGAGAAAAACAGTGCTGGGAATGAAAACTGGTGGCACTGAGATGTGTAACACAGAAGCGCTTCTCATGAGGGTGTCTAGAGACAGGACAAGGGGGAATGGTTTGAAGCTGAGAGGGGTTGGACTGGAGTTTAGGAAGGAGTTCTTCAGTCTGAGGGTGGTGAGACTGGAATAGGCTGCCCAGGGAGGTTGTGGCTGCCTCCTCCCTGGGTCGTGATCGAGGCCAGGCTGGATAAGCAGCCAAGCCTAGTTGAGAGATGGCCCTGCCTGTGGCAGGGGCTTTGGAGTAGATGATCCCTGAGGTCCTTTCCAACCTGAGCCATTCTGTGAATATATTGAATCAGCTTCTAACTGAATGTGGGGAGGGACATGAAAGGTTAACTCCAGAGGGTTGAAGAATGGAAACCATCTGGAAAGGGTTTGGGGCTGGTTTTCCTTTGTGTGGGTTTGCTTTGCTGTTGGGTTTTGTTTTATTAGGAGGTGTGTCTTCATAACAGAAACTTGCAAGGGGTTTGGTTGCTGTCCTTTTGCTGATTTTTCTTCCTTCCTCCCTCTAGAGGAGTGTGGGACATACACCTCCAGCATGAGACCAGTCTACCCTTCCAAGACCTTCCCCAATCATTACTCCATTGTCACAGTAAGAGTTCTTGTCCGTGATGCTTCCCCTGCTGAAGAGCCTCTTCACTCTCAGGGTGTCTCCAAGGGAATATTTCCTTGATGGATTGTTGCAGCCTTAGGGTTTGCCTGCAGAACATGAAAACGTGCAGCCTGCACTTCTCATCTGATGCAGCTGAACAGGTGCTGTGTAACACAGCATCCAGGGGGACAGAACTCATCTGGATCTGTCTGAACCTTCCCAGAGGAGCAGCAACGCCCTCAGAGGTCATGCTGCTCTCCAGCTCCTCCTGTGTGTAACTATTTCCACTGAATTGCAGATTGCTCTGGAAGCTGAGAGCAGCACACTGCTCTCAACTGCAGGCCTTGTTCTGCTTCTTTAAGACAGCTTGGCATGAGACAGCCAAGAGGATTTGAGCCTAGCACTGATGCTGACCCTGTGATGGACTGCACCCAAACCTGAAAGGCAATGTCACAAAACCCATCTGGTAAATTTATCACCTCCTGCGTAGAGGAGGAAGAAGAAAAACAGGTTTTGAGCACCACATGCAGGGTTAGAATCCAGCAGATGCTTCTTACTTGCACTGTTTCAGAACTGGAGGTCAATCAGATAGTGGAGGACCTGCAGCTGCTTCTCAGGTCTGGGTCCTGGTCTGTGAGGAGCACAGGGCAGCAGTGCTGTGGCCAGTGGTGTCATCCTCCCAGATAGCCTGGGCTAAGTGCATTAGTCATGCCCTGCAGCCATGGGAGAGTGGCCCTAAACACAGCACTCGTGACAAGCAGCAGGCTGGTGTTTATCAGGGTCCTGCTGGTGTTCCCTCCTTTAAGGCAGAAAGGAGCTCACTGCTTGCAGGCAGAGCACCAAGCCTGTTCAAATCACCTAGCCTGTGCCTCTGACCACTGCTTGGGTCGTGGTTATCCCTAGCTGGAGCTCTCTGCTCCTTCTGTGCACTTCTCCTTGGAAGTCCCCAGGTGCAATGGAGTTCCAGCATAGCTCCGTGGCCACTGGTACTAAAGGTACAGTAGATGGGCTGAGGGAGTGCTTCCCAGTGGGATCCCAGGGCAAGTTGCTTGCCTGTGTGTTTTAACTGCTTCTCACTGAACAGCAGTTATGAATTGGAAGGTAGAGCTTGGGCTGCTCAGCCTGGAGAAGAGAAGGCTCTGGGGAGACCTTGGAGCTGCATTTCAGTATCTGCAGGGGACCTGCAGGCAGCTGGGGAGGGACTGTTCAGAAGGGACTGTGGGGATAGGGCAAGGGGCAATGGTTTGAAACTGGAGCAGGGCAGAGTTAGGTTGGACATCAGAGGAAGCTCTGCACAGGGAGGCTGGGGAGACACTGGAGCAGGCTGCCCAGGGAGGTAGTTGAGACTCCATCCCTGGAGACATTCAAGCTCAGCCTGGGCAGCCTGCTCTAGCTGGAGATGTCCCTGCTGCCTGCAGGGGCTTGGACAAGATGACCTCTGAGGGTCCCTTTCAACTCAGTTCAAGCTGTGAGTCTGTGATGCTGTGCAGTTTGGATCTGGAGCAGCTGGGGGGTTAGGAGTCACACAGAGATGATTCAGAGCATCTTTGTCTAGTGGCCTTCTGCTTGGGTAGCCAGAAGCTTCTTCCTCTTTGTACCACTGCTGCAAGGTGTGTTCTCAATTGCAGGGGCTGTATCCTGAATCTCATGGTATCATTGATAACAAGATGTATGACCCCCAAAGAAATGCATCTTTCACCCTTAGAAGTGAAGAGAAGTTCAACCCTCAGTGGTACCAAGGACAGCCTGTAAGTATGGATGCAGTGCTGGGAGCCTGCAGTAGCCTGCTCTTACCTAATAGCTCTTGCATCTGCAGGGATGTTGAAAGAGTACAGAGGGTACCTCTGAGCCAGCCAAGAAGCATTACTCAATCTGATGAGGAACTCCCATAGGAGAGCTGCAAACAAACAAACCAAGTGCAGCAGCTCTTGTTGCACTTACTGGCAGATCCCCTGAGCAGGAAGCTGGCTTCAAATGAGTAATAGAGATAACAGCTGCTGAGCTGAGGTGGGGTTGCACTTAACTGCTCTGAGGAAGCTGCCAGTTGGTGTTAGTGCTGAGCAGCAGGAAAGGTTTACTCCCAGCCCCAGGTGGTGCTGGGGCTGCAGAGGCTGCCTGGGGGAGGCAATGTCTTGGTGCCATTGTTCAGCAGGCAGGAGACAGCCATCACCACGGGGTGGCAGGGGGAAGCTTGGGTGGCTACAGCCTGCACAGTGGGAAGGGGACAGGTGTGACTGTGCAGCTGTGTGGACAGGAGCAAGATTTGGGGCTCCTGGGGTTTGGTTTGGGGTTTTATGTAAGGAAAGAACAGAGTGTTCTGCTGGGGTCCCAGCAGCAGTGGGCAAGGGGAGAGCAGCTGATGGAGCACAGCTGACACTGTTCTGCAGGGCATCCTGGTGTCTGAGCTGGGAGGACACAGACCTGAGGGGTGGATAAGGCTGAAAGGCTGCACTCAGAGTTGTGGTCAGCAGCTTAGTGTGACAAGTGACATCCCTCAGGGGTGGGTACTGGGACCAGTGCTGTTTAGCATCTCTGTGGGCAGTGGGATTGAGGGACCCTCAGCAAGTCTGCAGATGACACCAAGCTGTGTGGCCTGGTTGACAAGCTGAGGAAAGGGATCCATCCACAAGGACTCAGGCTGGAGAGGTTGGCCCAAGCCAACCTCATGAAGTTCAACAAGGCCAAGTGCAGGGTCCTGCAGCTGCCTGAGGGCAATCCCAAGCACGAATCCAGACTGGCTGAGGAGTGGATTTGAAGCAGCCTGGCAGAGAAGGCCTTGGGGGTGTCAGTTGGTGACAAACTCCCCAGGAGCCAGCAGTGGTCCCTGGCAGCCCAGAGCCAGCTGAGTGCTGAGCTGCAGCCAGAGCAGGGAGAGCAGCAGCACAGGGAGGGGATTCTGCCCCTCTGCTCTGCTCTCCTCAGCCCCCAGCTAGCGTGCTTCATCAAGTTTTGGGGTCCTCAGCACAAGAAGGAGCTGGAGCTGCTGGAGAGGGTCCAGAGAAGGCCACAAAGATGATCAGAGAGCTGCAGAACCTCCCCTGTGGAGACAGGTTGAGTGAGTTGGGGCTGTTCAGCCTGGAGAAGAGAAGGCTCCAGAGAGACCTCAGAGCAGCCTGCCAGTACCTGAAGGGCTCCAGGAGATGTGGGGAGGGACTTTGGACAAGGGCTGGGGGTGCCAGGATGAGGAACAATGGCTTTGGTCAGTGTAGGTTAGATATAGGAAGAAATTCTTTGCAGTGAGGGTGGTGAGACTCTGGCACAGGCTGCCCAGGGAGGCTGTGGCTGCCTTCTGCCTGGAGGTGCCCAAGGCCAGGCTGGATGAGGCCTTGAGCAAGCTGGGCTGGTGGGAGGTGTCCCTGCCCATGGCAGGGGGCTGGCTCTGGGTGATCTTTGGGGTCCCTTGCAACCCAACCCCTTCTGTGATTCTCTCAGTGTCCAAAGTGCAGCAGTCAACACTTGGAGTGTTTGCACTTGCAGGAGGGTGCAGAGCTGTGTGGGTGGAGGTGCTCTGGTAGGTGCCAGTGAGCTGCAGTGCTGAGGGTGCTGGCTCTTCCCTGCAGATCTGGCTCACTGCCATGTACCAGGGGCTGCGGGCAGCCACCTTCTTCTGGCCGGGCTCGGACGTCGCCGTCAACGGGAGCTTCCCCAGCCTCTATGAGATCTACAATGGGTATGTCAGTGCTGTGCCCTGGGGGTGCCCACTGCTGCACTGGGCACATGCCAGGCACTGCTGCTGCTTAGGGACATGGCTTAGTGCTGGCCTTGCAGTGCTGGGTCGAAGGTTGGAGGGCTGTTCCCACCCAAGGTATTCTGTGGCTCTGTGAATGCAGAACTGTTTTTCCTTCCTGCTTTCCTAAACAGCTTGAGACAGCATGAAGCAGAGAGGAGACCAAATGAACTGCTTCAGTAGAATGGAGATTCTTTGTGCAGTCATTTTGTCATCCCTCAACAAACATCCTGGGGTGCATTACAGGGGCTGTGGTCAGTAGGTCAGAGAGGTTCTCCTCCCCCTCTGCTCTGCCCTGCTGAGGCCACATCTAGAATCTTGTGTCCAGTTCTGGGCCTCTCAGGTCAAGAAGGACTTCAGGGAACTGCTTGAGAGAGTCCATCCCAGAGCCACAGAGCTGCTGCAGGCAGTGGAACATCTCCCTGTGAGGCCAGGCTGAAGGAGCTGGGCCTTGGAGCTGGGAGCAGAGGAGCCTGAGGGCTGCCCTCATGGCTGGGGATCAAGATGTGCAGGGCAGTGTGGGGAGGATGGAGCCAGGAAAGATGTGGAAGGATGATCTGTGAGAGCAGCTGGTTCTGAAGCTTCAGTGCTTGCCTGTGGGTGTGTTCAGGGTCATCCAGCCCACACCTCTCCTACAGTGCCTGGCTCAGGTCTTGGCATGACTCTGCCCATGACAACTGCACTTTTCCTGGGGGCTGTGGCAAAGGCTTCCAATGGGAAATGATTTCAATGGCAGTTTTAGAAGGCAGCCTGTTGAGGCAGCTGTGTTCCAGGCAGGGCTGGCTCCTCACTGCCATTGTGCCCTGCAGCATGAAGATTCTGCAGAGATCTCTTTGTTCTCTTATTTAATAATCTCAGGTCAGGCTTTTCCTTTCTGTCTTCCTTCCTAGAGTCGCTTTGTCTCCCCACAGCCTTCACACAGCATAGCAACTCTCATTCCTGACACACTGCCTATGGCTTTTTTGGTCTCTGGGAACTCCTACCTTGTCACCTGAACCTGTGCTAATTAGCAGTGTTAGGGCTTTGTGGGTGCCTCCCATTGGTGCAGATCAACATGCTTCCTGTTGGGCTGCTCCACTAACTCAGAGCATCTGCTGGGTGCCTTGTGACTATGAACACAGCAGGACTTGTGCTCTCTTTAAACACTTAGAAGAACCACAACACAAAACAAGACCCAGACAAAAACTACCAAACAAAAAACCACACAACAACCAACCAGCCAAAGCCCCCAGCAAACACCAACCCAACCAACCAGACAACCAACCCAACCAACCAGACAACCAACCAAACCCCTGGGGGATAAAACCCCCACAAATAAAATCCCCAACCACCAGCAAAAAGCCCAAACCACAAGCACCTCCTGTCCCCCAGGACATCAAAACACAAAACACAGAGCAACAAACCAAGAAAAACCCCGACGTCCAACCAGCCAAACCCCAACCCTCCCAACAAAAGGGAGCAGCCCAAGCCCCACCAATGCAAACAAACAAAACCCCAAGCAAAACCCAACCAACCCACCTCTGGCCCCCAACAACAACAAAATTAAACCAACAAGGGCAAAAAAAAAAACCCCAGACAAGCCCCAAAACCAACCAGAACAAAACAACAGCCAAACCAAGCCAATGCTTGCACCCAACCCATCCCTACCAACCAAACCAAGCCAATGCTAAACCAACCAACCCATCCCAACCAACCAACCCAAACCAATATTAAACCAACCAACCCATCCCAACCAAGCCAAGCCAATATTAAACCAACCAACCCATCCCTACCAACCAAACCAAGCCAATGCTAAACCAACCAACCCATCCCTACCAACCAAGCCAAGCCAATATTAAACCAACCAACCCATCCCTACCAACCAAACCAAGCCATATTAAACCAACCAACCCATCCCAACCAAGCCAAGCCAATATTAAACCAACCAACCCATCCCTACCAACCAAACCAAGCCAATGCTAAACCAACCAACCCATCCCAACCAACCAAACCAAACCAGTATTAAACCAACCAACCCATCCCAACCAAGCCAAGCCAATATTAAACCAACCAACCCATCCCAACCAACCAAACCAAAGCCAATATTAAACCAACCAACCCATCCCAACCAACCAAACCAAAGCCAATATTAAACCAACCAACCCATCCCAACCAAGCCAAGCCAATATTAAACCAACCAACCCATCCCTACCAACCAAACCAAGCCAATGCTAAACCAACCAACCCATCCCAACCAACCAAACCAAACCAATTAAACCAACCAACCCATCCCAACCAACCAAGCCAATATTAAACCAACCAACCCATCCTGCCAACCAACCAAACCAAGCCAATACTAAACCAACCAACCCATCCCAACCAAACCAAGCCAAGCCAATATTAAACCAACCAACCCATCCCAACCAACCAAGCCAAGCCAATATTAAACCAACCAACCCATGCCAACCAACCAAACCAATACTAAACCAACCAACCCATCCCTGCCAACCAAGCCAATACTAAACCAACCAACCCATCCCAACCAAGCCAAGCCAATATTAAACCAACCAACCCATCCCTACCAACCAACCAAAGCCAATATTAAACCAACCAACCCATCCCAACCAAGCCAAGCCAATATTAAACCAACCAACCCATCCCAACCAACCAAACCAAAGCCAATATTAAACCAACCAACCCATCCCAACCAAGCCAAGCCAATATTAAACCAACCAACCCATCCCTACCAACCAAACCAAGCCAATGCTAAACCAACCAACCCATCCCAACCAACCAAACCAAACCAATATTAAACCAACCAACCCATCCCAACCAAGCCAAGCCAATATTAAACCAACCAACCCAAGCCAATATTAAACCAACCAACCCATCCCTGCCAACCAAACCAAACCAAGCCAATACTAAACCAACCAACCCATCCCAACCAAACCAAGCCAAGCCAATATTAAACCAACCAACCCATCCCAACCAAACCAAGCCAAGCCAATATTAAACCAACCAACCCATGCCAACCAACCAAACCAATACTAAACCAACCAACCCATCCCTGCCAACCAAGCCAATACTAAACCAACCAACCCATCCAAACCAAACCAAGCCAAGCCTATATTAAACCAACCAACCCAACCAACCAACGAAAATAAGACAATACTACAGCAAACCAACTCAACCAACCAAACCACACCAATCCAACCAAGCAAACCAAAACAATCCAATACTAAACCAACCCAATCAACCAAACCAAGCCAAACCAATCCAACCAAGCAAACCAAAACAATCCAATACTAAACCAACTGTGGTGGGGTGAGAAAGTTCCCTCCCCACACACAAGGAAAGAAACCACAGCTAGCTCAGTCGGAAGAGCAGATGAGAGCTCTATTGACAGGCAGCAATGGAATGCAATGAATCTGTACACAGCTATACAATATCTACAACAGATACAGAAACACACAGCAATGAACACAATGCAGACAAGCCTTCTCCCTCCAGCCGGCCAGGGGGGTTCCCTGAACCCCCCTCTCTCCCTCCCTACCTCCCCTTTTTCCCAAAAAAGGGTTAGAGAGAGAGAGAAAGGCAATGAAGGAGAAAAATTCTGTTAGCTCAAAGTGTGTGCAAGAATTAGTTCTCTGATCTGGTTAGCTCTGGTAACCAAGGTCACTCCTGCTTCAGAGAGAGAGAAGCCGTCCAGCCCACAGGACAGAGAAGCACAGACTGCCCCCAGCCTGAGCCCAGACCAGACTGAACTAACAGAACCCAAACTTAAAATTGCATTCTACAATCCACCAATGACATTAGTTTAGACTATCTTGGTTTTGTTCAAATATCACAAACATTCAGCCAGAGTGTTCAGCAGCTGTCTCTTTCTTCAAGGCATAGCCTAAACTGGTCACACCAACCCAACCAACCCAACTCCAAACCAATCAACCAAACCAACCTCACACCAAAGCAACCAAGCAAACTGAGCCCACATAATACCAAACAAGCAAGCAAAACAAAGCAGTGGACAGACCCCAGCCCCCCCCCAGCCTTGTTGGCAGCCCCCCCAGGAACGCAGCCCTGCCTGTGCTTTTGCACCCTGCAGCTGTGTGTAAGGCACAGGAGCTCTGCAGTGTGGGCAGCATTCAGTAGAGCTTTAGATCAGGCCATGAACTCCTGCAGGGCCAGAGGCAGTCAGCACAGCTGAACCTGCACTCTGCTCCACAGCCCCTCAGGGCATCCAGCCGGGTTCCATGTTCCCTGCTAAAGCACAGTGGGTTTGTACCATGGCCCTAGCTGGGAGGTGTCCTGCCCCTGGGAGGGAGGCTGGAGCAGATGAGCTCTGTGGTCCCTTCCAGCCTGAGCCACTCTGTGAGTGTTCAGCAGTTGAAGGACACTGTTTTCATAGACTGATGGAATACCAGGTTGGAAGGGACCTCAAGCACCATCCAGTCCAACCTTTCAGGGTAAGAATGGTGCTGCAATGAGGAGCCCCAGTGCAGGCTGATCTTGTCTTGCTCTGCTGCAGCTCCATCCCCTTTGAAGAAAGAGTGGTGACTGTCCTGCGCTGGCTGCAGCTGCCTGAGAAGGAAAGGTAGGAGCACAGCTGCAGCTGTGAGCTGCTCTTCAGTGGTGTGGCAGCCACCTCCTCTGTGCCTGTGAGTTCTGCTGTAGGCAGCACCTTTGCCATTACTGTAACAAGGGGCAAATAGTATTGGGTGCCAGCACAGTTCTGTGACTTCAGTGAGTGTTAGGGGTTTGGGCTGTGTTGTTCTGTGATGTGTCCTTCCTCCACCGTTTGATAGCCACTGTTGAAATGTGATCTCTTCAAACTCTCTCTCCCTGTATGTAAAATGTGACATTTTTGGTACTGTTTGATGTAGACCACACTTTTACACTCTGTATTTAGAAGAACCAGATTCCTCAGGCCATCGGTTTGGACCAGTAAGCAGTGGGGTGAGTAGTTTGTGTTTCTTTTTGTGGTTCCTGATTTTTGATGTGTTCTCTAATGTGAAGCTTCGCTCTGACCCCCAGCCTCCTTAATTGCTGTTACCTTAACCAAGCCCATGCTCACTGTGCTAAGAAAGAACTCAGTCAACAGGCAGCCCACCCCAGCTGACATTGACACAAAGCTTAGCAACTCTGATTCTTACTTGCTGTATTTCAATAACTCATGAATGGCTGAAGCCTCTTTGGGGGTGAAGCCTTTTTGGGGGTGAAGCCTGTTTGGGGATGAATTCTCTTTGGGGGTGAAGCCTTTTTTGGGGTGAAGCCTGTTTGGGGGTGAAGCCTATTTAGGGTTGAAGTCTCTTTGGGGGTGAAGTCTCTTTAGGATTGAAGCCTGTTTGGGGGTGCAGCCTGTTTGGGGATGAATTATCTTTGGGGGTGAAGCCTGTTTGGGGGTGAAGTCTCTTTGGGAGTAAAGTCTCGTTGGGGGTGAAGCCTGTTTGGGGGTGAAGTCTCTTTAGGGGTAAAGACTCTTTAGGGGTGAAGCCTCTTTGGGCTTGAAGCCTGTCTGGGGATGCAGTCTCTTTGGGGATGGCTTCTATGTGGTTTTTATCTAACCCCACTAATTCTTTATGTTACTTGTGTTGGGGGAGGGCAACAAAACCCCAAAGCCACAAGCAGGGGACAGAAAGTTGTGTTTGTAGAAACAGCAAGAGCAGAGGTTTTTCCTGCAGGGGGCCAAGTACTCAGGTTGTGGTTGTCCTTCCTTTGCCTCCAGGCTCTGTGCACTGCTTAGGTTCTCGCCATCCTGCAGTTAAATTCTGTGCCTGCTTGGAAGGAGGCTGATGAAGGGGATGTTCCCCCTGCTTGTGCAGCTAACAAGGCTTTGGGGCTCCTGCTGTTCTCAGAAGCTTTGCCAGCCAAACCACAGTGACAGATGCAGATTGGAAAGCTCCTGGGAATTCAGAGGCTTTGTACAATTCACACACCTGGAGTAATCAGAACTTTAGGGCATCTTAACTGTTTACCTTGGTGACAACAGGGCAGAGCCCTTGCACTGCCTCTTGCTGTGTGAGCAGTTACTGTTGCTGTCAGGGGAATGTGCAGCAGGCTGCTAGTTGGAGCTGCAGTGTAGGTACCCTGCTTACATGGGATGTCCCTTCAGTGCCTGAGTGGGCAGAGGCTCTGTATGTCAGGCATGCTGTGCAGAGAAATACCCTGCAGCTGTGTGGTCTCCCCAGGGGCAGCTCTTGGCTGTTCATACTAAGCAAAACATCTTACACAAGTGGCTCACTGAGGCAACAACCCCAGGGACCAGTGCAGGCTGGGGGCTAAGCTGTGGGAGAACGGCTCTGGACAAAAGGACCTTGGAGTCCTGGTGGACAACAGGATGGCCATGAGCCAGCAAAGTGCCCTGGTGGCCAAGAAGGCCAAGGGCCTCCTGGGGTGCATTACAGGGGCTGTGGTTAGTAGGTCAGAGAGGTTCTCCTGCTCCTCTACTCTGCCCTGCTGAGGCCACATCTGGAATATTGTGTCCAATATTGTGGCCCCTCAGCTCAAGAAGGACTTCAGGGATCTGCTTGAATGAGGCCAGCACAGAGGCACAGAGCTGCTGCAGGCAGTGGAACATCTCCCTGTGAGGCCAGGCTGAGGCAGCTGGGACTTGGAGCTGGGAGCAGAGCAGCCTGAGGGCTGCCCTCAGTGCTGGGTATCAAGATGTGCAGGGCTGGAGCCAGGCTCTGCTCAGGGATGGCCAAGGACAGCACAAGGGGCACTGGGGGCAAGCTGGAGCAGAGGAGCTGCCAGGGGAACAGGAGGGAAACCTTTGTCCCTGTGAGGGTGCTGGAGCCTGGAGCAGGCTGCCCAGAGAGGTTGTGGAGTCTCCTGCTCTGGAGACATTCAAAACCTGTCTGGATGTGTTCTGTGTGCCCTGCCCTAGGCAATGCTGCTCTGGCAGGGGGGTTGGACTGGATCTCTGGAGGTCCCTTCCAACCCCTAACATTCATTTAAAAGTCCTTTCTCTGGTTTGTTTCCTGAGCAAGTGTTCAGAAGCAGCTCCAGTGGCTCTGCCTAGGCAAGGGAGCTGGAGCTGCAGAACCCTGGACACAAACAGTGCTGGACTGGCAGCTTCTCCTTGGGCTGTTTTAGTCCCTTTAATGTAGTTTGCTCTGAGACTAATATCAGTCACAATGTCAAGGACAGCTTGCTGCAAGGTCTCTCCCAACAGGCATTTTGAGGAAGAACATTTTGCAGGCTTGGATTCTTCTGGTCTCTTCAGCCCTCTGATACTGTCCCATCAGCATCTGCACCCTTAGGCCTTCCCTCTTGCTCTCAGCTGTGCCCTGCTGATGCAAAACACATTCTTCACTTCACACCTGAAACCCAGCCTCAGTGACTCTCAGCTGGGTCATAGACCCACAGATTGGTGGGGGTTGGAAGGGACCTCTGGAGATCATGGAGACCAACCCCCTGCCAGAGCAGCATCTCCTAGGGCAGGTCACACAGCAACATGCCCAGGGGGGACTCCACAGCCTCTCTGGTCATTCTGCACCAGTTCTCTGCCACCCTCACCGTAGAGAAGTTCCTTCTCATGTTCAGATGGAACTTTGTATGTTCAGGTTTATGCTCATTACCTCTTGTCTTGTCACTGGGCACTACTGAGAAGAGCCTGGGCCCATCCTCCTGACCCCCACCCCTCAGATATTTACAACCATTGATCAGCTCTCTCTCAGCCTCCTCTTCTCCAGGCTAACCAGCCCCCAGGGCTCTCAGCCTCTCCTCCTCACAGAGATGTCCCAGGCCCCTCAGCATCTCAGTGGCCCTGTGCTGGACTCTCTCCAGTAGTTCTTTGTCCTTCTTGAACTGGGGAGCCCAGAAATGGACACAGTACTGCAGGTGAGGCCTCATCTGAGAGAAGAGTAGAGTGGGAACAGAACTTGACCTGGTGGCCACACTCTTAATGCACCCCAGGATGCCCTTGGCCTCCTTGGCCACCAGGGCACATTGCTGGCTTGTGGCCATCCTGTTGTCCACCAGCACTGCCAGGACTCTTCCCCAGAGCTGCTGTCCCCAACCTGTGCTGCTCCATGGGGTTGTTCTTCCCCAGGTGCAGGACTCTGCACTTGGCCTCATTGGATTCCATTGGATTTGTGCCTTCTAAACTCTCCAGCCTGGCCAGGTCACACTGGCAGGATGGCAGCACAGCCTGAGGGGTGCCAGCCCCTGCTCCCAGCTTGGTGCCATCAGCAAAGTGGCTGAGGGTTCACTCTGTCCCTTCAAGCAGTCACTGGGGAGTGTTTTGTTGGGTTTGGGTTTTGTTGTTTGGATGTTTTGTTTGGGGGTGGTGGTTGGGGGCTGGGTTGGTTGGGTTGGGTTGGGTTGGTTGGGTGGGTTGGTTTGGTTAGGTTGGGTTGGGTTGGTTTGATTGGGTTGGTTGGTTTGTGGTTTGTGGTTTTTTACTTTAACGGTTTGGGGTTTTTTGTTGTTTTGGGGTTTTTTGGGGGGTGGTTTGTGGGTTTGGTTTGGGGAATTTTGGTGGGCTTTGTTTGCTTTGGGTTTGGGGTTTTGTTTTTGGTTAGTTTGGGGTTCTGTGTGGTGTTTGTTTGGTGTGGGGTTTGTTCTGCTGGGTTTGTTCTCTTGTTTGAGTTGGGTGGGGTTTTTTGCTCTTTTTGTTTGTTTTCTCCATGCCTTCAGCTGCAGCACTGCTCACAAATGCACAGCTGTGTGGGGGCCCGGAAAAGGCTGGAGCCAAGAGCTGTGCAGAGCCTGTGCAGGCTGCAAATGGCAAGAGCCTTGAGCAGGGCAGGTGCTGGGCAGGCTGCAGGCTGCATTCCTGGTTAGCAGCATAGGTGTGGCTGCTGAGCCCATCCTCAGTGGCTGTGAGGACGGTGCAGCCACATGACAGACAGCTGAGAGTGGCAGGGAGAGGCAAGAAGCAGGTTTCACAGGGTGGTGGGAGTGCTGAGTCTCTTGTTCTCCCAGTCCCTCCTGTTAGTGTGCTCTGGATGTGCTTCCTGCCAGGACTTTGGGGCTTACTGCAAGTGGTGTCCCCCAGGGATCAGTGCTGGGCCCCATCCTGTTCAATATCTTTATTGATGATCTGGAGGAGGGGATTGAGTCCATCAGCAGTAAGTTTGCAGATGACAGCAAGCTGGGGGCAGGAGTTGATCTGTTAGAGGGCAGGAGAGCTCTGCAGAGGGACCTTGCCAGGCTGGACAGATGGGCAGAGGCCAAGGGCAGGAGATTGAACACATCCAAGTGCCAGGTGCTGCACCTTGGCCACAGCAACCCCAGGCAGTGCTACAGGCTGGGGTCAGAGTGGCTGAGAGCAGCCAGGCAGAGAGGGACCTGGGAGTACTGGTTGGCAGCAGCTGAACATGAGCCAGCAGTGTGCCTAGGGGGACAAGAAGGCCAATGGCATCCTGGCCTGCATCAGGAGCAGTGTGGCCAGCAGGAGCAGGGAGGTCATTGTGCCCTGTGCTCAGCACTGCTGAGGCCACCCCTTGAGTCCTGTGTCCAGTTCTGGGCTCCTCAGTTGAAGAAGGACATTGAGAGACTTGAAGGTGTCCAGAGAAGGGCAACAAAGCTGGGGAGGGGTCTGGAGCACAGCCCTGTGAGGAGAGGCTGAGGGAGCTGGGGTTGCTTAGCCTGGAGCAGAGGAGGCTCAGGGGAGACCTCATTGCTCTCTCCAACTCCCTGAAGGGAGGTTGTAGCCAGGTGGGGGTTGGTCTCTTCTGCCAGGCAGCCAGCACCAGAACAAGAGGACACAGTCTCAAGCTGTGCCAGGGGAGGTTTAGGCTGGAGGTGAGGAGAAAGTTCTTCCCAGCAAGAGGAATTGGCCACTGGGATGTGCTGCCCAGGGAGGTGGTGGAGTCCCCATCCCTGGAGGTGTTGCAGAGGGGATTGGATGTGGCACTTGGAGCCATGGTCTAGTCATGAGGTCTGTGGTGACAGGTTAGGCTTGATGACCTCTGAGGTCTCTTCCAACCTTGGTGACTTTGTGATTCTGTGCACAGTTTTAGGTCCCTTGTGTCCTTTGTCTGAGCTGCATCTAGCCCGGGCTGGTCTGTCAGAGCAGCTCCTTGTGCTTTCTTAGCACACAGTGCTACAGTTTAAGTGTATTCAGCCTCCTTAGAAATGACTTCTGGTTTTGAATTGCTTTGGTTGACACTTTGCACTCCTGGTTCTGTCCTGCAGGTCATTTTGGCACTACAGAGAGTGGACAGCATTGTAGGAATGCTGATGGATGGCCTCAAGCAGCTGAACCTCCATAAATGCCTCAACATCATCTTGATATCAGACCATGGTAAGCTGGACTGTAGAAACTAGCAGAGTTTTGAAGGGCTGTTCTTAGAAAGTAGCCTTCTGGGTTTGTACCTGAATGTCTCTGGCAAGGAAAATGCAGAAGTGATAGCCAGAGGCTGCATCTTATGTTATCAAGATAGAGGAAGAGATAATCAGTGTAGGTGAGAATCAGACTGTTCTGTGGGGGGAGTGGCAACAAAGAAGTGGATCACATAGGGAGGGATTCCCTGTAATCCTGGAAACACAGAATGGTAGGGGATGGAAGGCACTTCTGGAGATCAAGAACCACTCCCTCCTGCTAAAGCAGCATCACCCAGGGCAGGGCACACAGAACACAGCCAGGTGGGGCTGGAAAGGCTCCAGAGCAGGAGACTCCACAACCTCTCTGGGCAGCCTGCTCCAGGGCTCAGCAGCCTCACACCAAAGAAGTTTCTCCTCAGGTTGAGGTGGAACCTCCTGGGTTCCAGTTTGTGTCCATTGCCTCCTGTCCTGTCCCAGGACACCACTGCACAGAGCCTGGCCCCTGCCTGCCCCCCACCCCTCAGGTATTTGTAACCATTGATCAGATCTCCTCTCAGCCTTCTCCAGGCTAACAGCCCCAGGGCTCTCAGCCTCTCCCCCTCACTCAGATGTTCCAGGCCCTTCAGCATCCTCAGTTTTCATATTTTGTTCCTAATTGCTCCTGTGATCTCTAGCAGCTGAGGAGTAGATTAGAAAGGGTGGACTGTACAAGCAAGGTTGGCTTTTATTCCTGCAGCTCCCCTGCACAGCAGTGCTCTGCAGACAGCTGAAGCAGTGGAACTGAAGCCAGGGCTTCCCTTCAGCTCTCAGTTTCATAGTTTCATAGTTTCAGTTAGGGTTGGAAGGGACCACAAGGATCATCCAGTTCCAACCCCCCCTGCCATGGGCAGGGACACCCCACACTAGATCAGCCTGGCCAGAACCTCATCCAGCCTGGGCTTAAACACCTCCAGGGACAGGGCCTCAACCACCTCCCTGCACAACCCATTCCAGGCCTTCACCACCCTCACGGTGAAGAACTTCCTCCTCATGTCCAGCCTGAATCTCCCCACCTCCAGCTTCATTCCATTCCCCCTAGTCCTATCACTCCCTGAGAGCCTGAGCAGTCCCTCCCCAGCCTTCTTGTAGCCCCCTTCAGATCCTGGAAGGCCACAATGAGGTCACCTGGGAGCCTTCTCTTCTCCAGCCTGAACAGCCCCAACTCCTTCAGTCTGTCCTCACAGCAGAGGTGCTCCAGCCCTCTGCTCCTCCTCGTGGCCCTGCTCTGGACACCTTCCAGCACCTCCAGATCCCTCTTGGAATAGGGGCTCCAGACCTGGAGGCAGTACTGCAGGTGGGGTCTCAGCAGGGCTGAGCAGAGGGGGAGAATCCCCTCCCTTGCCCTGCTGGCCACACTTCTCCTGCTGCAGCCCAGGCTCTGCTTGGCTTTCCGGGCTGCAAGTGCACCCTGAGAGCTCCTGGGGAGCTTCTCCTCCCCCAGCACCCCCAAGGCTCTCTCCTCTGGGCTGCTCCCCAGCCAGTCCCTGCCCAGCCTGGATTTGTGCCTGGGATTGCCTCCACCCAGCTGCAGGACCCTGCCCTTGGTCTTGTTGAAGCTCCTGAGGTTGGCTTGTGCCCACCTCTCCAGCCTGTCCAGGTCCCTCTGGATGGATCCTTCCCTCCAGCTGTCTGCTGCACCACACAGCTTGGTGTCATCAGCAAACTTGCTGTGAATATCAAACTTTGCTTTATTTCTGTGATAGCTTTCCTGTAGTGCTGCAATTAGGTCTATAACCTCTTATCTCTTTTACCAGTGGGGTTTGGCTTTTTTTCCTCATTCTTTCCCCGACAAATTAAATAGAAGCTGGTGAGGGGTTTGGAGGGCATTGGCTGGGCAGTGGCTGAAGGAACTGGGGGAGGTTAGTCTGGAGAAGGGGAAGCTGAGGGGAGACCTCGTTGTTCTCTACAGCTCCCTGAAAGGAGGTTGGAACCATGTGGGGATTGGTCTCTTCTCTCAGGTGATAGAAGGAGAGGAACTGGCCTGGAATTGTGCCAGGGGAGGCTGAGGTGGGAGATGAGGAAAAATGTCCTTGCTGCAAGAGTGGTCAGGGATTGGCACAGGCTGCCCAGGGAGGTGGTGGAGGCCCCCTCCCTGGAGGTGTTCAGGAAATGTGTGACCATGGCACTTGGGGAGATGGTTTTGTGTCCATGGTGGGGCTGAGTTGATGGCTGGACTGGATAATCTTTTAAAGGTCTTTTCCAACCTTAATGATTCTATGATTCCATAAGCACACTTGCCTGCAGCACAGAGCTGCACTGCAGAGCTCTTTGTCCTTAGCCAAACAGCTAGACAGGCTTAAACTGTATTTACAAATGAATGGAGCCTCAACCTGTCAGGAATTACCAAAAAGTAGGAGTTCAAGTGCAGGAAGCAGCCCAGAGCCTCTTTGACTTCTGGAAGTTGATAAGGAAGGAGCAGTGGGAGGAAGGTCAGTCCATAGCTGCTGTGTTTGTTGGCTGTTCCTGTGGACATGTGGCTGAGCACTGCTAGGTAGATAGTCACAGATTGCATTGGGTTGGAAGAGACACTCCAAGGTCATCTTGTCCAAGCCCCTGCAGGCAGCAGGGACATTTCCACCTGGAGCAGGCTGCACAGGGACACGTTGAGTGTGATCTTGAATGTCTCCAGGGATGGAGCCTCCACCACCTCCCTGGGCAGCCTGTCCAGTGTCTCCCCACCCTCCCTGTGCAGAACTTCTTCCTGATGTCCAACCTAACTCTGCCCTGCTCCAGCTTCAAACCACTGCCTCTCATCCTGTCCCCACAGCACCTTCTGATCGCCAGCTTGCCTGCAGCTCTCCTTCAGATACTGAAATGCAGCTCTAAGGTCTCCCTGAAACCTTCTCTTCTCCAGGCTGAACAGCCCCAACTCTCCCAGCCTGTCTCCACAGGGATGTTCTGTGCCTCTCTGATCATCTTTGTGGCCTTCTCTTGATGTGCTCCACCAGGTCCAAATCCTTCTTGTTTTGGGGGCCACTCCATCACTACTCTTCTTAGCCTCAGAAGATTTCTTTCCCTTCAGAGAGGAAGCAGACCTGTTCACTCAGTTGGAGTCTCTCTCAGCTGAGGAGGTGGCTGTTGTGTGGATCTGTGGAATGGTTTTGTTTCTCCGTTTGTGACTGTTGTGGTCTCCTTGCACCACACATCTTGAGGCTGCTGATAAAAAGCCCTGAGAAATTACATATCTGACTTCTAGCCCTTAAGTTCCACATCTCCTCCTCAAGGCTGCTTTACACTGGCATTCCCACTTTACAATGCAATGTGTTTGCTTGGCAGGGATGGAGGCAGGGAGCTGCAGGAGAACAGCCTATCTGGAGAGCTACCTGGATGATGTTGAAGACTTCATAGTGGTGCCTGGGCCCGCAGCTCGCCTGAGGCCCAATAACGTTCCAGATGAGTATTTCTCTTGTATGTAATTGCTCAACTAATTTCTGTTACTCAGTTCTGTGGCTTTGTGCTTTCTGAATGCAAACTTAGGAACCACAGAATCCATTGGCAAACCTGGGTGAAGGTCATTTAGGGACAACCTGGATGCTGCAGAGGGACTGTTTGCAGAGGCCTGAGGGTGAGGGGCAATGGTTTGAAATGAGAGAAGAGCAGATGAGGAACAAGTTCTGCACCAGGAGGCTGCTGGAACACTGCAACAGGTTGCCCAGGGAGGTGATTTAGGCTCCATCCCTGGGGAGTATAAGGTGAAGCTCAGCAGGGCTCTGGGCAACTTGATCCAGTGGAGGATGTCCCTGCTGAGTGCAGGGGCCTGGGCTGGATGAGCCCTGGAGCTCCCTTCCAACCCAACCCATTCCATGGTGCTGTGATGATGAAGAGGAAGTACTGGGGTGTGCAGCCTTGCTTTTAAAGGCCATTTGACTTGCCAGGTCTGAAGGTGTCTGTCAGGCCTACAGACTGCTTTTGCAGGCTGCCTCAGAGTGCCCAGCTGCAAATGCTCTTGCCTTGCCAGTGGTCTTCCTTTGAATCACATCTTTGGTGCTCAGGACACACCAAAGAGTTTCCCTTCTCATGTCTCACCTTGTTTCTTGATTGACCAGCTTATAACTTTGGCCTATTTCTACCTGAGAGGGTTGGTGCCATCCTTTAGCTGTTATTGCATGAGGGTTGCAAAACATTTCCCACTTACTGCAGAATTGCCTGACAGCAGTGGAGTAAACTGCAATAAAGATACAGGAGAGAATAAACCTGAGGAGAAATTGCTGCTCACAGGTGTTAACCTTTGATTGTGCAGACTCATTTTAGGTGAATATTTAGGGCCTGCAATTTTGGCTACTTTTTAATGCTGAGTGTAGAAGTTTCCTTTATGTTTCATAGTTGGGGTTTTTTTCTGTCTAGATTATTGTTTTCTCTGCCCTTTCAAACTCACAAGCCTCAGCCCCAGTGACTTTAAGTCCTGTTTACCTCATTGCTTGATGCTATTCTAAGCTGTTTTTAAATGTTTCCTTGGGGAGGGTGGGAGACAAATGCAGCTCCAGGTTCTCCCTGGAGAGAACAAAGCTGAGGAAGAGGAGCAGCAGAGTGTCTGCTGCCTGTCTCCATGAAGCAGCACAGCTGCCTTTGCGCTGCCTGCATCCATGCAGGGGTCAGGAATGCTGCCATGGCCAGGGCAGCCCTTTGGCACTTGAGTCAGGCACTGGGTCGGAGCCTTGGGACAGTGCAGAGCCATCAGCCTGGCTCCTACAGAATGTCAAAGCCAGTGAGGTCATGGTTCCTTTTGGCTTCAGTCTCAGCAGCTGAAGCTTAGCCAGCCTGCACTTGGCTCTCTTTCTGAGGAGCCTTGCCAGGCAGAGCTGCTGTCCTGAGAGTTGTCTTTGTTTCTTCGTCCTTAGAAGTATATTAGGAAGCAGGAAGAATGCAGCACCTAGTTGCCTCTGGTGTGAAAGCTTAACTTCCTGGGTTATTTTTGGAACTGGAGCTAAACTCTGAAGCTGTAAATAAGCAAGCAAGGGGAGGAGAGGCTGTGAACTACAATTTCTTAAAAGCACAGCTGAATTGTTTTGCTCCCTGTGGCTTTAATCCTGGAAAAACAGCTCCTTATGTCTAGGATGTGTTTGACACTCAGCTGGTTACTTGCTGTGTTGGGAGGACTTTCATGTGACATTGTTTCTCTTTAACTTAGGTGACTAATTCTTACATGTGATTCTTCCAGTTAATTATGAAGGCATTGTCAGGAACCTCACAGTAAGTGTCACCTTATCTGCTCTTCATCTGCATTCCTACTGACATGCACAGGTGGTGTGGAGTAGCAGCTCTTCACTGGGGTAATCACACAGCTCTGGACTTTGAGTCAGTGCTTTTCCTTGGGCTGTGCAGTCAACAGCAACAAAAGCAGCTCCAGACAGGAGGAGGGAAGGTCAGAGCTGAGGAAGGTGTAACCTGGCTGTCTGTGGTTGTGCATTAACAGCATCACATGTCACAGGAGTCGGAAGGGAAATCTTTGAGTCCACCCTGGCTGCCACAGCAAGAGCACAGAATGCATCCAGACAGGCCTTGAAAGGCTCCAGAGAAGGAGACTCCACAACCTCTCTGGGCAGCCTGCTCCAGGGCTCTGGGACCCTCACAGTGCAGAAGTTCCTCCTCATGTTGAGGTGGAGCCTCCTGTGCTGGAGTTTCCATCCATTGCCCCTTGTCCTAGCCAGGGGTTTGTGTTCATTTCACTGACTCTATCACCTTGCTCTTCAAGCTGCTGAACTTGTGTACCTGCATTGTACTAGCTGGGGACAAGGGCAGACAAGGCTCAGCTCCATTTCCTGGGCAAGCATAAGATCTTCCTCATGCCTTTTTGAACTGCTTTGAGAGAGGATGTTGGGGTTTTGTTGTTGTTAGAGGAGAGCAACCAGACTGGGGAAGGGACTGGAGGGAAAGTCTGATGAGGAGAGGCTGAGGGAGCTGGGGGTGTTCAGCCTGGAGGAGAGGAGACTCAGGGGGACCTTATCACACTCTACAACTGCCTGAGGGGAAGTTGCTCCCAGGCAACTTGTGACAGGACAAGAGGGCATGGCCTGAAGCTGTGCCAAAGGAGGGTTAGGTTGGATGTTAGGAAGCAATTCCTCATGGAAAGGGCAATCAGACACTGGGATGTGCTGCCCAGGGAGGTGGTGGGATCACCATCCCTGGAGGTGTTTAAGGCAAGGTGGGATGTGGCACTCAGTGCATGGTCTGGTCCATGTGGTGGTGCTGGGTCACAGGCTGGGCTGGATGAGCTCAGAGCTCTATTCCAGCCTCAGCAATGCTGTGATTGTTTGTCTGCTTTGTACCTGGTCTCCATTCTCCTCCCTGCACCACAGTGTGCAGTCAGTGCTGTCAGTGAGAGCTGTGCTGGGTGCACAGATGGCATCACTGCTCAGGCATCCCAGTGTCAGAGGAGATGTTTGTCTGGCTGGGTCCTTTTACAATCGTTAATGGATATTAATTGGTGGGAAATGCATTTGCCTCCGAGTGACCAGTCTCAAAACCTGAATGTCTGTTGCTTTCTGTAGGACAGAGCTATGGAGGTACTGCACTGGGCAGTCTGTTACCACTGTCAAAGTTTCATGGTGTTCATGTGCAGCCTGAGCTAGTTGGAGCTGTCCCTGCTGAGTGCAGGAGGTTGGACAAGATGACCTTTGAGGGTCCCTTCCAGCCCAGTGCACTCTGTGGGTCTCTGAGTCTGTGTCTCAGAGCAATTCTCTTATTAGTTCTGGGCAGTGCTGTTTGCTTCTGTACAATTGCAAGTGAAGATAAGGTCAATTATGTCATGACAAAGAAGTATTCTTCTAATACCTATGGAAAGCAAGCCCAGGGAGGATTTGGTGTTCAGTAGCTCTGGATGTTTGTGTCCCAGCCTGTGTGACTCCAGACCCCAGTCCCTCTGTCCTTGGTGGAAGTTACTCTCCCAGGCAACCAGCACCAGAACAAGGGGACACAGTCTCAAGCTGTGCCAGGGGAGGTTTAGACTCGAGGTGAGGAGGAAGTTCTTCACTGAGCGAGTCATTCGTCATTGGGATGTGCTGCCCAGGGAGGTGGTGGAGTCGCCGTCCCTGGAGGTGTTCAAGGGGAGATTGGACGTGGCACTTGGTGCCATGGTCTAGTTGTGAGGTCTGTTGGGACAGGTTGGACTTGATGATCCTTGGGGTCTCTTCCAACCTTGGTTATACTGTGATACTCTGATACTGTGATACTGCAGCCCCTTTGCAAATGTTTGCTTGACTAGAAGTTTGATGAGACCAGCAGCAGTCTGAGATGTGCATTTCCTCTTCCACCCTCCCCACTGCAGTGCAGAGACCCAAAGCAGCCTTTCAAAGCCTACATGAAGCAGCTGCTGCCCAAGAGGTTCCACTACTCCCACAATGACCGCATCGAGCCCTTGCACTTCTACCTGGACTCCCAGTGGCAGCTTGCTAGGTAAGGCCAGGCTTTGGTGCCAGGCAGGTCCAGGGCTCCTGGAAGCTAAGCACATGGATGGCTGCTCAGCTGCATCAGCCTTGTGAGGGATCTACTGGCACAGGCTGAGCTTACTCGACTCTAAATGGCTCTGATGGACTCTTGAGAATTCTGACAGGACAAGATTGGCAGAGAAATGAACATTCCAATTGTAAAGACATTCTCTTCCAGAGCTTAAAGTCTTCTGTTCCCTATGGACAAGCCCCATGCAATGTTTAACCATTGAACCACACAATGCATCACTGAATGGCTTTGATCTGAGATGCTTTGTAACATGTGCAGCAAGAGAAGTGTGGCCAGCAGGGCCAGGGAGGGGATTCTGCCCCTCTGCTCCACTCTGCTGAGACCACAGCTGGAGCTCTGGGTCCAGGTCTGGAGCCTCTGTGCCAGGAAGGAGCTGGAGGGGCTGGAAGGTGCCCAGAGAAGGGCCACGAGGAGAAGCAGAGGGCTGGAGCTGCTCTGCTGTGAGGACAGACTGAGGGAGTTGGGGTTGTGCAGGCTGGAGAGGAGAAGGCTCCCAGGAGACCTCATTGTGGCCTTGCAGGATCTGCAGGGGGCTCCAAGCAAGCTGGGGAGGGACTTTTGAGGGTGTCAGGGAGGGATAGGAGTGGGGGGGATGGAGCAAAACTAGAAGTGGGGAGATTGAGCTTGGCTGTGAGGAAGAAGTTGTTCCCCAGGAGGGTGGTGAGAGCCTGGCACAGGCTGCCCAGGGAGGTGGTGGCAGCCTCCTGCCTGGAGGTGTTTGCAGCCAGGCTGGCTGTGGCTGTGAGCAACCTGCTGCAGTGTGAGGTGTCCCTGCCCGTGGCAGGGGGCTGGACTGGCTGAGCCTTGAGCTCCCTTCCAGCCCTGGCACCTCAATGGCTCTGTGGTTCTGTGTGTGCTGTACAAACTGTGCCTGTTTCACAGGAAGCCAGCTGAGATCAAGAGGTGCACAGGTGGATTCCATGGCTCAGACAATCGCCTCCCCAGTATGCAGGTGAGATGCAAGCTTCTGCTGGCTCTTGCTTTTACTTCCTCCTCTTGTGCTTGCTCAGTGCTGAGATGATTTTTTGTTTAAAACAGTATCTGTGCCACAGTTCCATCTGCAGTTAAGGAAATGAAGCACTGCTGGGCCTGCTGCTGTGATAGAGGGTAGCCAGCACAGGCTGGGGGGCAGCTGTTGAAGGAGCTGGGCAGAACCCCAGCAAGCCTTGCCCCAGAGATTGTGCTGTGCTGGTGAGAGGATGAAGCTGTGGCAAGTTGCTTTGTTGTGACATGAAAAGCAGGAAGAGAGAACTAATCAAATCCTCAAACAGAGCAATTGTAGAGCTCCCAAGAATTATGACTGCAAGGTCACCTCCCCCCCAAGGCTGTCAGCTGCAGCATCAGACCACATTGCTTAAGGCTTTGTGTGGTTCAACCCTCAGCCACCTTGGGGGCACTCCTCTGAATCTCCAGTGGCTGTTTATTGATTCCATCCATCTGTTGGAGGTGCAGTAGCCAGCAGGAGAGGAGAGAGGGATCATCCCTTCCCTCAGCCTGCTGCCTGGGATGCTGTTGGCCTTCTTTGCTGCCAGGGCATGCCATTGGCTCATGTTTGGCCTCCTGTTCACTGTGCCACCCAGGCTCTGGCAAGCAGAGTTGTTCCCTAGGCAGTCAGTGCCCTGACCTGTAAGGCTGGTCCAGTCTTTGTGTTCTGGGTTGCATGGTTCCAGTCCTGCACATCTTAATCCCCAGCACTGAGGGCAGCCCTCAGGCTCCTCTGCTCCCAGCTCCAAGCCCCAGCTCCCTCAGCCTGGCCTCACAGGAGATGTTCCACTGCCTGCAGCAGCTCTGTGCCTCTGTGCTGGACTCGTTCAAGCAGTTCCCTGAAGTCCTTCTTGAGCTGAGGGGCCACAATATTGGACACAATATTCCAGATGTGGCCTCACCAAGGCAAAGCAGAGGAGCAGGAGAACCTCTCTGAACCTACTGAGCACAGCCCTTCCAATCCACCCCAGGAGGCCCTTGGCCTTCTTGCCACAAGAGCACATTGCTGATTCAGGGGCACCCTTCTGTCCACCAGGACCCTTAGGTCCCTCTCCTCTGCACTGCTCTCCAACAGCTCAGTCCCCAACCTGTCCTGGCCCATGAGGTTCTTTCCAAGATGCCAGACTCTACCCTGCCCTTGTTGGATTTCATTCAATTTCTCCCCAGCCAGCTCTCAGCCTGTCCAGGTCTGGCAGGATGGCAGCACAGCCTGAGGGGTGTCACCACTGCTCCCAGTTTGGTGTCATCAGCATTCATAGCATCCCTCAATGATCTTCAAAGAGATGCAATTTATCCTTTGGTGGCTCACCTTACAGCAACATCAATTTCATGCCCTGTGATTCTCCTACAACAGAAAGCTGGCAGCATGCTCATGCCTCATTTGGTTCCACTTAGGCTTCTTGAGGAAATTATTAGCCTGCAGGTTTATCAGGAGCTGCAGGATGGCAGCTCAACAGCAATCAGTTTCCAGCCTCTTTTTGCCTGGCAGCTGTGAGATGTGAGACAATTGCAGGGCTTGCAAAGAGCTCTCAGACCTTACCCAGGAAGGTGCTACAGGGTGCAGAGCACCCATCCCTCACTCAGTGCCTGGCTGCTCCAGAGGGGTGCAGTCTGTTTCACTCACTCAAACCCAAGCTGGATATCTCAGGGTAGATTCCAGGCCAGGCTTCTGGGCAGCAGCTGCAGGGGTTGCTGCTCTTGCCTCCTGCAGCAGAGGCTGCTCTCTGCTGCAGCAAACTTTGGGTGGCTGCAGCCCCAAGGAGGTTGGGGAACTGAACCAGAAGGAAAAGAGCCAGCAGGAGGGCAAAGCTGTGTGAGCTGACTGCACTCTGGGCTCAGGTTCACTGCATGCTTATACCATAGCTCCTGCCAGTGCAGCTCAGGAAGTGGTGCAAGGAGCAGAAGGAAGAGCTGCAGAGCAGGCACAGCAGCCACTGCTGGAACCCTCCTGCCAGCAGAGCAGGCACAGCCCTGAGCTCAGAGCTGCCCAACTGATGCCAGGGGTTATTTTGGCTCAGCATTTCCACTAAGGCTCTTCAAACACTGAGGAAAAGGAGCTCAGCTTCTTCACCAGCAGAGGAGACAACCTTGCAAAGGCAGCAGTGGGTTCCTGGAGCTCTCTCAGTACTTCACACAAACTATTTTCAGACATTTCCTTTTTTCCCCCTCTTGCTTCAGACCATGTTGGCAAAATTCAGTTCTTGGAAGAGAATGCCCTCTGTGTGTGTGTGTGTGAAGCTATCTCCCATTTCATTTGTCTAAGCCAGAGTCCCACTGAGCTTGTCTCTGTAAACCCTAGGCTATCTTCATTGGCTTTGGACCAGGGTTCAAGTCTCGTACTCAGGTGGAGCCATTTGAAAACATTGAAGTGTACAATTTAATGTGTGGTGAGTACCCCTGCTGGGGGCAAGCTTTGGGCAGTCAGGGTGGCTTCTGGGCATTGGAAGGCCTCTCATAACAGATGGTTAAGTGTCCTTAGCCAGTTGTCCTCAGGGCTTGCTGTTGATTCTAACAGGTAAAGAGTTTGTGCTTCAGAGTGAGCTCCAGCAGCTGCACGGCTAATGGCTGCTGAGAGGCTGACACTTGAGCTGCCCAGAGCAGGGCAGCCAGGCTGGAGAAGGGCCTGGAGCCCCGGGGCTAGAGGAGGGCTGAGGGAGCTGGGGGTGTTGAGGCTGGAGCAGAGGAGGCTGAGGGAGACCTCCTTGCTCTCTGCAGCTCCCTGCAGGGAGGTTGGAGTGAGGAGGGGACAGCCTCTGCTCCTTGGTGCCAAGGGGCAGGAGCAGAGGCAATGGCTCCAAGCTGCCCCAGGGGAGGCTGAGGCTGGCTGTGAGGAACTATTTCTGCCCTGGAAGGGCTCTCAGGCATTGGCAGAGGCTGCCCAGGGCAGTGCTGGAGTCCCCATCCCTGGGGCTGTTCCAGCAGCATGGAGCTGGTGCTTAGGGCCCTGGTTTGGTGCTGAGCCTGCAGTGCTGGGGGGAGGGCTGGGCTGGGGGAGCTTGGATTGCTCTGCCAACTGGATTCATTCTGTGACTCTGTGACCCTGTTACTATCACTTGAATTCTTTCACAGATCTGCTTGATTTGAAACCAGCCCCAAACAATGGAACCCATGGACGCCTGAACCATCTCCTGAGGGATCCTGTGTACATCCCCCACCACCCCATGGAGAGAAGCCACCCTTCTGAGTGCCCTGTGGTGGGACACAGAGCCTTCTCAGTCAGCCCTGGCTGCTCCTGCAGGGCCAGGGTGAGTGCTGCAGTGGCTGCAGCTGTGGCTGCAGGCTGCTGTGCTGGATTCTCCTGTGTTTATCCTTGCAGTCTGCTGCTTTTGCTTGCAACGTCTTGCCTTGAGGCCAGGGGCTTCCAGCCTGTGTTTGTGTTTTGCAGTGTGCTTATGTAAAGTCACACTCAGCTCTGAAGAGCCAGCACAGAAGCAAGCTCTGATGCAGCAAGCAGTCAGCTCCTGCTTGCTTCACTTGGTTCAGTGGAGGTTCCCCTCCTGTGTTTGGGGTTGTGGCTTCCAAAGCTGTGGATTTGCTTGTGGCAAACCCAATTTGCTTCTGCAAATTCTCCACAGCCTGAGTCCAGGGGATGCCAGAGGTCTGTGTAGGGGTAACCTGCAGGGCAGGAGTGACTCAGTGCTTGATGGTGTAGGAGTGGCTCACAACACACTTTGTAGAACTCTTACTAGCACCTGGATGTCTGCTTTGTGCTGCAGGGTTTGCCAGTGCAGGATTTCGCTCAGCGTTTGGATCTCAGCCGGGCAGAAGGTAAGAGCTGGGCACTGCCACAGCTGGGACACAGCTCAGGGCTGGGTGATGGAACAAAGCTGGAAGTGGGGAGATTGAGATTGGCTGTGAGGAAGAAGTTGTTGCCCAGGAGGGTGGTGAGAGCCTGGCACAGGCTGCCCAGGGAGGTGGTGGCAGCCTCCTGCCTGGAGGTGTTTGCAGCCAGGCTGGCTGTGGCTGTGAGCAACCTGCTGCAGTGTGAGGTGTCCCTGCCCATGGCAGGGGGCGTGGGACTGGCTGAGCATTGAGGTCCCTTCCAGCCCTGACAGCTCTGTGATTCAGATGTAAAAGTTGTTGATAATACAGAATGTTTGAGTCCCAGCTGCTGAGCAGCTCTGAAGTACATGAGGTAAAAATGCTTTCAAGTGCTTCCTGGGTCTCTGGTTCTGAAGGTTTGCAGCAGAGTCCTGCTGAGCCATTTGCTCTCAGGTGGAAATGTGTCCTTCTAGCTGGGGGGGCATCAAGAAGAGTGTGGCCAGCAGGGCAAGGGAGGTTCTCCTCTCCCCTCTGCTATGTCCTGGTGAAGCCATATCTGGAGGATTGAGTCCAGTTCTGGGCTTCCCAGTTCAAGAGGGACAGAGAAGTACTGCAGAGAGAGCAGGGGAGGCTGTGAAGATGCTGAAGGGCCTGGAGCATCTGTGTGAGGAGTAGAGGCTGAGAGCCCTGGGGCTGTTGAGTCTGGAGAAGAGAAGGCTGAGAGGGATCTGATCAATGGTTATAAATATCTGAGGGGTGGGGGGCAGGCAGGGGCCAGGCTCTGTGCAGTGGTGTCTGGGGATAGGACAAGGATCAATGGACACAAACAGGAATCAAATAGTTCCACCTGAGCATGAGGAGAAACTTCATTGGTGTGAGGGTGCTGGAGGGCTGCAGCAGGCTGCCCAGAGAGGTTGTGGAGTCTCCTTCTCTGGAGACTTTCCAGCCCCACCTGGATGTGTTCCTGTGTGACCTGCCCTGGGTGACCCTGCTCTGGAAGGGGGTTGGACTCAATCTCCAGAGGGCCCTTCGAACCCCTAACATTGTGTGATTCAGTGTGGATAAAGTGAACTCTTGTTGTGCACTCACAGAGACCTCTCAGACTGCTTGGCAGTGGGAAATTGAGGCTGCTGTAGAGGTAGAACAGGGGGAGCTGCTGTGCACAGCAGTGACAGCACTCAGTGCCCAGCAGGGGGAGCTGCTGTGCACAGCAGTGACAGCACTCAGTGCCCAGCAGGGGGAGCTGCTGTGCACAGCACTGACCCCAGCACTCTTTCTCCTCAGCTGAGAGTGCAGAGCAGCAGTCTCTGCCCTACGGCCGGCCCCGGGTGCTGCGGCCAGGGCTCAGCTACTGCCTGCTCCACCATCCCCGCTACCTGAGTGCCTACAGCCAGGACTACAGCATGGCCCTCTGGACTGCATACACCATCCACAAGCAGGTAAGCACAGGAGCACACCTTAGAAGCCACCATGCAAGGCAAACAGCTTCACTGTCAGTTATTCCTGAATGCTTCTTGAACCTGCTCCTGAAGTCATCCTGGGCTGCATGCAGAGCAGGGAGAGCAGCAGCACAGGGAGGGGATTCTGCCCCTCAGCTCTGCTCAGACCTCCCCTGCAGCACTGCCTCCAGCTCTGGGGCCTCCAGCACAAGAAGGACCTGGAGCTGCTGGAGAGGTTCCAGAGGAGGCCACAGAGATGATCAGAGGCTGCAGAACCTCCCCTGTGGGGACAGGCTGGGAGAGTTGGGGCTGTGCAGCCTGGAGAAGAGAAGGCTCCAGGGAGACCTCAGAGCAGCCTTCCAGTACCTGAAGGGTTCCAGGAGAGCTGGGGATGGGCTTTGACAAGGGCTGGGAGGGGCAGGATGAAGGACAATGGCTTTGAGCTGGGAGAGGGGAGATTGAGACTGGAAATAGGGAAGAAATTCTTTCCAGTGAGAGTGGGGAGACTCTGGCACAGGTTGCCCAGGGAGGCTGTGGCTGCCTCCTGCCTGGAGGTGTTCAAGGCCAGGCTGGATGAGGCCTTGAGCAGCCTGTGCTGGTGGGAGGTGTCCCTGCCCATGGCAGAGGAGTTGATCAAGATGACCTTTGGCTGTCCCTTCCAACCCAAAGCATTCTGTGCTTATCTCCCAGGGGCTGTGTGTAACCATGTGAGGAATTCAGTTTGAGCTTTTCTTCACTTTGCTGTGTCAGTGAGGGTTGGCTTTGCCTCTGTGCTCTTTCTGGCACCTGCATCTTTCCCTCCAGAGGAGCAGACCCACCATGAAGTGAGGACTCCCCTGGCCTTGGTCTCACAGCCCTGTGAGCCTGCAGGGCAGTGTAGCTGTGCTGTAGCGGCCTGCCCCTGCAGTCTGCTCTCCACAGGAGCTTCAATGTCTTCAAGCAGAGTTGGAAATCTGGCAGGAGCCTTTTCTAGAAGCAGTTTCTGGGCTGTCTTGAGCTGGTCTTGTGCTGGTCCAGTCCTGCTCACAGGGCATCATCCTGTTGGGGGGTGAGGGGAAAAAGGGGTTGGTGAAGATGAATCTGGTGTCTGCTGTTGTGACCCCTGTGCTGAGAGGCAGAGGCTGATGCACAGCACTGATCTCATGGATGGAAGTGCAGTTCTTGTCAAGTTGGACTTTCCCATTCAGACACAGGCTGCCCAGGGAGGTGGTGGAGTCCCCATGCCTGGAGGTGTTCCCGCGAGGTGTGGCCATGGCACTTGGGGCCATGGTTTGGTGAGGTTGGGTTGCTGGCTGGACTGGGTGATCCCAGAGGGCTTCTCCAGTGTTTCTCTGGTTCCATGACCAAGTACACCTACAGCAGCTCAGGTTGTCTCTAATGGGCACTTCCAGCTTTCCTCTCTGAACACATTTTGAACTCAGCTGAGAAGCTGCAGCTCTGTTCACTTCATTTCCAGGTGATAGGAAGTGCATGGAGGCCTTGTTTTCCCCTCACAAGAGGGGGGCAATTCTTGCATCTGAGCTCAGTCCCTTCGCTAAGTTAAAAGCCTCTGCAGCTAAATATTTTGAGGGAGGGAAGCTCTGGAAGGCAGCTGTGCCCTGCAGCTGTGCCCTGCAGCTGTGCCCTGCAGCAGTGACACTTTCTCCTTGTTCACCAGGACCAGTGGCTCTCTGCTGCAGAAGATGCCTCCAGCTGCTTGCACAGGGATGTTCGAGTTCCTCTGAACCACAGCCAGAGCTGTTTGTTTTACAGCAGCCATCCTGCCCTGACTTATGGATTCCTTGCTCCTCCAAGTAAGTTCTCTCCTTCCTCTGCCAGCAGAGCTGATTGCAGGGAGTTGTGCTCCAGCAGCCGTGGTCCTGATAACTGCCAGACGATGAAGCAGCAGCTGTGAATTGCTGCAGCGCACTTCAGCAAGGGCGGAAGGAGAGCTTTGGGGGCACTCCAGCGCTGGGGGCTCTGGGAGCTGTCTCCTGCAGTACTTCTGACAGTTTTGGAGCTCCTCAGGCTTTTCAAGTGGCATCTCATGGAAGGAAGAGGAAAGAAGATGCAAACCTTGAGTCAAGTCTGGCAGGCTATGAAATTGCCAATCATCTGCCCTGTGAGGAGAGGCTGAGAGAGCTGGGGGGGTTCAGCCTGGAGAAGAGAAGGCTGAGGGGAGACCTTATTGCCATGGACCAGGGCATGAAGGGAGGCTGCCAGGAGGATGGAGACTGCCTTTGTACAGGGAGTGCCATGGCAAAGCCAAGGGGGCAGGGGGACAAGGTACTGCTGGGGACATTCCCATTGGGCTCCAGAGGGAAATGCTCCCCATGAGCAGAGCCACAGCCTGGAATCATCTCCCAAGGGCAGCAGTGGAGTCCCCTGCACTGGGCAGTTTGAGATTCAGCTTGGCAGGGTGCTGAGCCAGCTCACTGCAGCTCCACCATCACCACAAGACACAGCTTGGTGTCACTTCCCACAGAACCAAAATGTTTAAGACAAAACACAGAAACTTGCCCAAAACTCTGTGAATTCATAAACAAATGTGAGGGACAGTCCCTGACACACAGCTGCTGCTTGAGAGAGCAGAGCATGCAAATCACAGTCACAGAATGCATCCAGTTGGAAAGGACCTCCCTAGGGCATCTTGTCCAACCCCCTGCAGGCAGCAGGGACACCTCCAGCTAGAGCAGGCTGCCCAGGGACACATCAGGGCTGATCCTGAATATCTCCAGGATGGGGCCTCAACCACATCCTCAAAAACAACCACAGGGCAGCCTGCTCCAGTGTCTCCCCAGCCTCACTGTGCAGAACTTCCTCCTCATGTCCAACCTAACTCTGCCCTGCTCCAGTTTCAAACCATTGCCTCTCCTCCTATCCCCACAGCCCCTTCTGAACAGTCCCTCCCCAGCCTGCTTGCAGGTCCCCTTCAGGTACTGGAAGGTCGCTCTAAGATCTCCCTGCAGCCTTCTCTTGTCCAGGCTGAACAGCCCCAGCTCTCCCAGCCTGTCCCCATGGAGGTTCTGCAGCCCTCTGATCATCTTTGTGGCCTCCTCTGGACCCCCTCCAACAGCTCCAGGCCCTTGTTTTGGGGGGGCCCGGAGCTGGAGGCAGTGCTGCAGGTGGGGTCTGAGCAGAGCAGAGGGGCAGAATCCCCTCCCTGTGCTGCTGCTCTCCCTGCTCTGGCTGCAGTCCAGGTACCTGAGAAGTGCAGCTGCTGCTTGTGAGGTTGTTGGTTTGGATGTCCTGAAGTTAGCACCTGGACACACATCAGCTTTGGAAGGCAAGGTGGAGCTGACTGAACTTCAGTGTCAGCACAGCCATGCAGAAGCATGCAGAAGCAAGTGTGCAGTGCCAGATCCAAGGCAGGAATTGCTGTGTTCTGTTCTAGACTTGATGGCAGAGGGACAGAGGCCTCACCACGATGCCTTGCTCAGCACCAACATTGTGCCCATGTATCCTGCATTTAAAGGTACTGTGGCTGCCTGTGCTCTGCACAGCTGAGGGCAGCAAAGGCTGCTGGGGGTTGGCTTGCTTCCAGCCATGCCAACCATCCCTGGCTGAGCTGCTTCCCCAGCTGTGGGCTTCTGACCTCAGGGAGAACTTGAAGTGGGGTTATGAAAGGTATGAGCTTGTCCCTCAGCAAGAGGCTCTCTGCATGGCAGCAGTGTGAGTGCCTGCAGGCAAGGCCTGATCTTTCTGTTTGCATTTCCCTGCCTACCCAGACAGGGTTCTACAGAATATCTCTTGGGGAACCCAGACACCACTTTGTGAGTCACATTAAGGTCCAGCTTGGGAATGTCTTCTAAAGGCCACTGGGTTTCCAGGCAGGAATCTAGGGGCTCAGTCACTGAGCAAAGAGGAAAATGATTGTCCCTAGTAGGAAAATGAAGAGCTGGACTGCCTGGGTGAGAGGCAGCATGAGATGGTTGGCTGAGAGAGGTTGAGCATATTCCTGGTGAAAAAGAAGAGTAACTAAGGCACTTCCTCTGGACAGAAGATGTCCTGGGGTTTTCTTAATGGAATAATGATCAACCCTCAGCTGTAATTAAAAATATCCTAGAGTCCTGGAATGGTTTGGGTTAGAAAAGACCTTAAAGATCATCCAGTGCCAAGCCCCTGCCCTGGTGCCCCAGGACACCTCCCACCAGCCCAGGCCACTCAAGGGTTCATCCAGCCTGGCCTTGAACACCTCCAGGGAGAAGGCAGCCACAGCCTCCCTGGGCAGCCTGTGCCAGTGTCTTGCCACCTCACTGGGTCAATCTTACCAGTGAGACACTTCCCACTGGCAGGGGTGGAGGTAGAATTCAGCCAGGCCAGCTTGGTAGCAGGGCAAGACCCAGGCACACTTGGTGGTGTCTCACTTCCCTCCTCTGGTCTCTGCATGGTTTGCTTTCCAAGGAAAGAAGCTGAAGGCCACAGGGCAGCAGCTTCTCCATGCCTCAGCTTGATGGTTGGGGTGGCTGTGAAACCACACTGCCAGGGGGTGCTGCACTGCATGCTGCTGGCTGAGCTGCAGCCTGTCCAAGCTGCAGTGCTCTGCGTGACTGAGGCTTTTCCTGGCTGATGCTATCTGCTTGTGCTCCACTGAGAGCTCTGCAGAGCTGCACTGACAGCTTTAGCCCTGGGGATTGTCCCACTTCCATTTTGTGTTTCAGTCCTCTGGAACTACTTCCACCAGCAGCTGCTGCCAGGGTATGCTGCAGCCAGGAGCGGAGTCAACGTGGTCAGTGGGCCTGTGTTTGATTATGATGCTGATGGGCTCTGTGATAGCCCAGAAAAGGTGAAAAGGTGAGGACCTTGCACATCCCAATCCTTTGTCACTGTCCTCTGTTAGTGGTCAAGAAGTAGTTGTGATTCTTGTTCTGAAGGGAAGCTCCTTGTGAGGATGGGCCCTGGGCAGGTTGTGTGGGCAGGGAGGCACTTGGATGGCACTGAGCAGGGGCAGGAGGGTGAAGGTGAGGAACAAGCAATGAGCACAGGTAGCAAATGCACCCTCACAAGTGTCATCCTCCAAACTGAAGGTGCACTGTAGGAGAAGCTGTTGCATGTGGAAGAATATTCACCAGCCTGAAGTCTTAGAACCACAGAACTGTGGAGGTTGGAAGAGGGCTCTGAGATCACCAAGTCCAAGCCCTCCCCCAGAGCTCACATCCCCACCCTGCTGCTGAGCCACTGAACCACTTCCCTCAGCACCACATCCACACATCTTTGAAACCCCTCCAGGGATGGGGACTCCAGCACCTCCCTGAGCAGCCTGCGCCTGAGACATTGCCTCCAGGAGGGGGTGAGGCAAGGGCTCCCCCATGCTGCCATGGGTGACACTCTGTGAGCTGGCAGTGTCCCACTACAAAGCTGTGGGTGCAGCACCAGTGGTTGAGGCCAGCAGGCAGGAGGTGTTCTGGGCTGAGGCTGCACTCTCCACCTGCTTGGGATTCTTCCACGTTTTCACAGCCTGCTGCTCTGCCCCAGCAGACTTGCCGCTCACATCAGCCCCCGAGCCACACAGAGTGGCAATCTGGAACTGTCCTCCCAGGCTGAAGCCTTCATTGGGCTGAGGGTGGATTGCTGCAGTGGATCTGCTGAGGACAGCTGATTGCTGCCATTTGTTCTTTGTCATTTGGTGCCTTTACTGAAAGACCTTTTGTGTTTCAGGCACCCCAGGAATTCAGAAGTTCTAATTCCAACTCACTTCTTCATTGTACTGACCAGTTGTAAAAATACCTCTGAAACTCCTCTGGGCTGTGAAGGGTCTCTGGATGCTTTGTCCTTTGTTGTACCTCACAGAGAAGACAACAGTGAAAGCTGTGCAGTGAGTATCAGTCTCCAGGAGCACCTGACCACTCAGCTTGCTTGGCTTGGCTCTCACAGGGCCATAGAGTGTTATGGGTGGGAAGGGACCTCTGGAGATAAGTCCAACCCCCTGCCAGAGCAGGGCACCCAGGGCAGGGCACACAGAACACATCCAGGCAGGGCTGGAAAAGCTCCAGAGCAGGAGACTCCACAACCTCTCTGGGCAGCCTGCTCCAGGGCTCAGCAGCCTCACACCAAAGAAGTTTCTCCTCATGTTCAGGTGGAACTTCCTGGGGTCCAATTTGTGTCCATTGCCTCTTGTCCTGTCCCAGGACAGCACTGCACAGAGCCTGGCCCCTTCCTGACACCCACCCCTCAGATATTGATAGACATTGATCAGATCCCCTCTCAAGCTTTTCCAGGCTCTCAGCCTCTCCTCCTCACACAGCTGCTCCAGTCCCTTCAGCATCCTCATAGCCTCCCTTGGACTTTTTCCAGCAGTTTCCTGTCCCTCTTGAACTGGGGAGCACAGAACTGGACACAGTACTCCAGGTGTGGTCTCACCAGGGCAAAGCTGGGGGGCAGGAGAGCCTCCCTTGCCCTGCTGGCCACACTCTTCTCAATGCAGCCCAGGATCCCCTTTGCCCTCTTGGCTACAGGGGCCCATTGCTGGCCCATGCAGAGCTTGCTGTCCACCAGCACTCCAAGGTCCTTCTCCATGGGGCTGCTTTCCAGCAGGATGACCTGGTCTGTACTGGTGCCTGGGGCAGGTCTCTGCACTTGTCTGCCACCAGCTGCTGCTTTCTGTCTCCACTAAACACCCAGATGTCTTCTGCTGCTTCACTGAGTGCCTGTCAGAGACCCCAATATTTTACACCCCCTCTTTCTCCTGCTCTGTCCCAACAGGCTGGCAGGGCTGAGGCCACGTGGGTTGAAGAGAGAATGAAGTTCCACACAGCTCGGGTCAGAGACGTGGAGCTGCTCACTGGACTCAGTTTCTACCAGGACAGGAAGCAGCCAGTGTCTGAGATTTTGCAGTTAAAAACATACTTACCCTCTGCTGAAGTGAACTGAGTCCTCCCCAGGGGTGCTGCTGCCATCTCTGCCACAGCTGTTTGTAAATAGACTTTTTCATGGATGAAGACTTTTTTTAGGTTGTTTTGGGGTTTTTTTAATAATAAGCTGGAACCTCCGTGAGAACTCTGGACCAAAATGCCAGCAGGGAGGCGAGTGGGTGCCACGTTTGTATCTCAGGGACTCCTGGTGTGTGCAGCACAGGATGGCAGCTCCTGTCATTGCCACTTGAAGGCGGTAGAGTCGTGGCCATTGTTCAGTGCCAGCAGCACTTGATCATCACAGCCTGAGACACCAGCAACACTGTCACCTTTGTATGCACTGGAGGGGGAGAACTGGCTCAAGGATGGCTTTAGATCAATGTTCTACTTTCAAAATAGAGCTAGTTAGCAACCACAGTCCTGCCAAAGGACAGCATTCCTGCTCATCACTGAGATCCAGACACCACCACCTCTCCTTGCAGTCTTCCTTGGAGCGTTCTGAGCCGTGGCTCTGACAATGCTGCAGCCTTGTGGTGCAAGAAGCCCCATGGAGGCTGGCAGGGCTGGGAGCTGGAGCTTCCCCAGCAGGGGGGAGATGCCTGTGGTCAGGTGGAAGCCTTGGTCTGCTGCTGCCTGTGGGGTCTCCAGAACTGGGGGAAGATTTGTTGCACAGCTTGCATGTTGTAAATGCATCCTCAGAATGAGCAGGTGCAGGATGCATCCAGGGGAGGGTGCAGTCAGAAGAGGCTGCACCTAGTCACCTGCAAATCAGAAGAGATGAGCTGAGGACTACATCTGAGGTGCCAGCAGTAATGATCTCACTGCCAATTAGACTTCCATTTGATTAAAGGATTTTGCTCTCCTGTGTTCCTCAGGCTGGTGCATGATGGTGTCAGTTGTGCCTTTGAAATCTCATTGTGGTCAAGAGAAGGTCCTCTTGCCCTGGGCTGGTTATGTGATCTGCTCCATGGCACACCTCAGCACCACAGTCAGTGCCCACAGGGCACTCACTTGGCTGCTGGCAGCGAAGGCCTTGATCCTGGCTGTGTTTGTATCTGTTCCTGGAGCCACATTTTCCTACAGCTCCCACAGCTGGCTCCTCTGGAAGGCAGACACTGCCAGGTGCAGGTTCTGAGGAAGCTTGTGATGAGCTCTCCTGGGAGCTGTCAGGCTCCCAGCCGGCTGCTGCAGGCACTCAGGAGTGCAGGATCCCCCTCCTCGTCCAGTGGCTGTGCTGCTGCTGCTGCCATGCCCCCACCCTGGCTGAGACTGCTGACCAGAGCTGGCTCTGTGCTCTGTGGAGCTGGCACAGCCACAACTCTGCTCTTCTGGTGGGCAAAGAAGGGAATGCTCCACACACAGGAGTGACAGCAGGAGGAAGAGCTTGTGCCTGAGCACCTCACAGCTTGGCCATGGCTGGTGGAGGCTGGGAGGCACTGGGAGCTTTTCCAGTAGGGCTGCAATCCTGGGACCATTTTCTCTTTCAACCAGACCTCTTCTCTTGCTCTTCTGTTGCAAGCATGATTTATTTGTTTTTCCCTAAGGTAGTTCCACTGTGTGAAATTCAGATGTGTTGCAGCAGCCCCTGGTTGCAATCCAACTGTGACAGCCTGACTCAGTGTAACTGCTCTGCACCTGCCTGTGACCAATACAAACATCAGTCCCAGCCTGCTCCTCCTGACTCTTACTGTACCAAAGGCTCCTGGCCTGTTCAACACCAGGGTTAGATCACAGCAGTTTTAGGGCGTGAGGAGGGAGTTTCTTCGGTTCCTGCTCTTTGAGTGGAAGAAAACTTCTCCTCCAGCTGGGGTGCTGAATTGTTCATTATTGTAAGGGGAAGGTAAGAAGATGGTCAAGTGTCAGGTCCTGCAACTGGTTGGGGGCAATCCACAGAACCAGTCCAGGCTGGGGGTGAGGAGATTGTGAGCAGCCCTGCAGAGAAGGACTTGGGGGTGCTGGTGGAGGAGAAGCTGGACAGGAGGCAGCAATGGGCACTGGCAGCATGGAAGGCCAAGGGCAGCCTGGGCTGCATCCATAGCAGCTTGGCCAGAGATGGAGAGAGAGGATCCTGCCTCTGCTCTGCTCTGGGGAGACCTCCCCTGCAAGGCTGTGGCCATCTGGGGGCTCTCAATACAAAAGAGACTCAAGACATCAAATGAATGAGAAAGTATTTGGGGCAGGCAGCCTTGGAACACCTGAGAAGCCAATGGCTCTGGGGTGGTGAGGTAGGCATGAGCACAGAGGGACCAAATGGGCAGAGAGGAACCCAATGAGGTTCAACAAGGCCAAGTGGAGAGTCCTGCAGCTGGGCAGGAAGAATCAACTGCAGCAGCACAGGCTGGGAGGGGATCTGCTGGAGAGCAGCCCCAAGGAGAAGCACCTGGGAGTGCTAGGGGGCAGCAAGGTCTGCATGGGACAGCAATGTGCCCTGGGGGCCAAGAAGGCCAAGGGGGTCCTGGGGAGCATTCAGAGGAGTGTGTCCATCAGAGCCAGGGAGGTTCTCCAGCCCCTCTGCTCTGCCCTGCTGAGACCTCACCTGGGATATTGCCTCCAGCTCTGGGCTCCCCAGGTCAGGAGGGACAGGGATCTGCTGGAGAGGGTCCAAGGGAGGCTACAAGGATGCTGAAGGGACTGCAGCACTGCCTGGGGAGGAGAGGCTGAGAGCCCTGGGGCTGTTTAGTCTGGAGAGGAGAAGGCTGAGAGGGATCTGATCAATGTCTATCAATAGCTGAGGGCTGGGGGTGAGGAGGGAGGGGACAGGGACAGGCTCTGCTCACTGTGCCCTGGGATAGGACAAGAGGCAATGCAGCTCAGGAGGTTCCACCTCAACATGAGGAGGAACTTCTTGACTGTGAGGCTCCCAGAGCCCTGGAGCAGGCTGCCCAGAGAGGTTGTGGAGTCTCCTTCTCTGGAGCCTTCCCAGCCCTGTCTGGATGTGTTCCTGGGTGCCCTGTGCTGGATTCTCTGCTCCTGCTCTGGCAGGGGCTTGGACTGGATGATCTCTTTGGGTCCCTTCCAACCCCTGACACCCTGTGAGCTGTGATCCTGTGGGCAGAGGACATCTCAGGGTGCTTTGGATAGCAGCTGCTTCAGAGCCAGCCTGGCTGGCAGCAGAGATAGATGTGGATGTACAGGGGGTATGCTGAGCTGTTCTGATCCATTACACATTTGCAAGTGTGCCCTTCCCCTTGAGGGCACCTTCAGTACCGTGTTCCTCTGCAGGGCAGCCCCTCCCTCACCTTGGCTCAGAGCTGCAGCAGGCACAGGATGCAGGAGGAGTCTGCTCCAAGGAGCAGGGATCCAAAGTGAGGTGGTGCTCACATGCTGATGAGTGTAGTTTGCACATGGTTCATCTCCAGTTGGTCTATATATAACCAGTAGCCTGCTTACAACAGCAGCACTCTGAGCTGGGTTAGGAACTGGCTGGAGGCTGAGCCCAGAGAGTGGTGGTGAATGGTGCCACAGCCAGCTGGCAGCCAGGCACCAGTGGTGTGCCTCAGGGATCAGAGCTGGGCCCCAGCCTGTTCAATATCTTTACTGATGATCTGGAGGAGGGGATGGAGTCCATCATCAGTAAATTTGCAGCTGACAGCAAGCTGGGGGCAGGAGTTGAGCTGTTAGAGGGCAGGAGAGCTCTGCAGAGGGACCTCGACAGGCTGGACAGATGGGCAGAGGCCAAGGGCAGGAGATTGAACACAGCCAAGTGCCAGGTGCTGCACCTTGGCCACAGCAACCCCAGGCAGTGCTACAGGCTGGGGTCAGAGTGGCTGAGAGCAGCCAGGCAGAGAGGGACCTGGGGGAGTGGTGGACAGCAGCTGAACATGAGCCAGCAGTGTGCCTAGGGGGACAAGAAGGCCAAGGGCATCCTGGCCTGGGACAGGAACAGTGTGGCCAGCAGGAGCAGGGAAGTCATTGTGCCCTGTGCTCAGCACTGGAGCACAAAGCTGGGGAGGGGTTTGGAGCACAGCCCTGTGGGAGAGGCTGAGGGAGCTGGGGTTGCTTAGCCTGCAGAAGAGGAGGCTCAGGGGAGACCTCACTGCTCTCTCCAACTCCCTGAAGGGAGGTTGCAGCCAGGTGGGGGCTGGTCTTTTCTCCCAGGCACCCAGCACCAGAACAAGAGGACACAGTCTCAAGCTGTGCCAGGGGAGGTTTAGGCTGAATGTTAGGAAGAAATTCATCCCACCAAGAGAGATTAGCCACTGGGATGTGCTGCCCAGGGAGGTGGTGGAGTCATCGTCCCTGGAAGTGTTCAACAAGAGCCTGAATGAGGCCCTTGGTGCCATGGTTTAGTTGATTAGATGGTGCTGGGTGGCAGGTCAGACTTGATGTTCTAGAAGGTCTTTTCCAGCCTGGTTAATTCTGCATTGTGTATTTGTATGTTCTGCTTGGCCAGATGGATTTGCCCTCTCTCTCAAGGCTATTTTTACCTTGTTGCTTTCCAAGTCTTAATGGTCTTTAGGCAATTATGAACTGATTGTTTCTCAAGACCTGTGGTCTTTTGCCTGCCATTGATTGCTTCCTTCCCTTGACATTTCCCTCTTTGAGCCTGATAAAGCTTCACATTTTCCCTGTGTCTCATTCTTGCTGCTAGGAAGAATCCTTGCATACAATTCTGATGCACAGCAGCCAATGGCACTTCTAAGCCATCCCAATAAAATGCAGACAAAGAAAAAATCACGAAGAAACCAACATGGTTGGTAATGAGCTTTGCAAGCATCCAGCTGGGGTAATCCCATCCTGTGTGGTGTTTCATTTAGCCACAGAACCATAGAAGGGCCTAGGTTAGAAGGGAGCTCAGAGATCATCTCCTCCAAGCCCTGTGCCATAGACAGGAGCAACTCTCAACTAGATTTGGTTGCTCAAGGCCTCCTCCATCTGTGCTCCATGCCTGTTCTCAGCTCTCAGCTTGTCCTGGCTGCTTGCTGCATGTTACCAATCTGTTGCTCCAAGTGTTCTGTCCCATTAAGGATCTGGATAAAGCACCTAAGGGCAAAGGAATTTGCAGGGCCATTCCTGAGGTCACAGTAATTGCATCCTCAAAGCCTGGAATTCTCTCCCTGTTGCCTTTGCTAGAGCCTGAATCTGTTCTGGTAGATTGTGTCACCAGGAGCAATTCCAAACTCAAGTGAGGGCTCAACATTGCTTTTAATCCCCAGCCTACTACCCACAGGCACTGCCACAGATCAGCAGTGTCTCTTCATTTCCCCCATCATTCAGATCCCAGCAGTGCCTTTCTCCAGAGAGGGCACAAAGTTACTATCCCTAAGGTGATTCACCTTCCTGGACTGGTCAAAGGGAGCTGTGTGGCCAAGTTCCAGCTCCAGGCAGTATGGCACAGAGGGAGCTGGAAGTACTATTTCTTTTGCCCAGTTGATATCTGTCTCTTTTCTCATTGTCCCAGCCCAGGTCTCCTGAAGAAGAGCTGAATAATTGTGGCACAAGCAGACTGCTCTTAAAGCTTCAGCTGCTGCCTCTGGTCTTTGGCCTTCAGCCAGGTTAGTGGAAGAGTGTCAATCTGTGTACAATTCCAGCTGGAAGCTTCAGGGCTTCTCTCCTGTGTCCATGAGTGTTCTCTGACAGAGTCATTTGTTTCCAGCTCTCCCATGTTGGCTTTTCCCTCTCCAACACACCAAGGTGTGGGCTGCAGAGAAAGCCATTTGCCAGCTTCAGCTGTTTTGCATGGCTTTGGCAGCTGCCTTGCCCCAGGGCAGTGGTTCTGAGATGACGAACTTTCTGTGAGCTCTTTGCTGTGGCTATTATTCACATGCCAAGATGGATTTCTGCTTCCATTTCCAAGCAGGCTTTGTCTAGCCAATACATCAATCTTTTCCAGCTTGAAAGGAAATTCTGAACTGCCTGCTGCAGCCTTTACAATTGCCCTCCAGGTCCAGTTTGCATCTAGGGGTAAGACTGCCCAAGCTGTTGGTGAGGATGCTGATTCTGGCACTGGGAGACAAGCAGGAATTGGACTAAGGTGGCTGAGTTGCAGTATTGAGTCCCCTTTGCTTTTAGCCTGCATGAAGCAGACAGGGACAAGTGAAAGAGTCCAAGAGTCAAAGAGCAGGTCACCAAGAGAGGTATTTCTAAGCACAAGTAGAGTTGGCTGCTGCATCCAGGCTGCAAGTGGAGAGCCAAAGGTAGCCCTGGTGAGGGCCAGGCTGTGCTGCGGCAAAGGGGCAGTGGCACAAGCAGCAGATCCAGGTGAGCAGGGCTGCATGGTGACAGGAGCAGGGCTCAGCAGGGACAGAAAGGAGCCAGGTCAGCAAGGGCTGTCAGTCGCCAGGGCCCTGGCCCCGGGCAAAGGAGGAGACCTATTGTAGAGCAATAGAAACTCCTTTCTCCTTCCACAGCTGTGGTGAAGGCACATTATACCCAGATATCCAATCTTGTGCCAGCATGTGGACAAGTTCCCTCTCTTCATGCGGGAGACAAAAGCCAAGGCATCAGCCAGGCCGGCACAGATCACTGCACGCACCCAGCACGTGGGATGCTCCTGCAAATACTAAGTGTGGCATAGTTCCAGCTTCATGCTTCCTATAGGCTGAAGCCAGTTGCCTATGCGAGTGCCCATTGGCCAAACCCAGCCTCGAGGAACCTATAAGTATTACCCCAGTTGGTAAACAAGTTGCCCCCTCTTTCACTTTGCTCTCTCTCCTTGCGCAAGAGAGACAAAGCTTGTGCCATAGCCTCTGCCATTGAGCTTATTGCTATTAAGTTTTCTCTCTCACATACACAAGCAAACTGGAAGCCTCTGCATGAAGCAGCCCAAATCCAGGCAGGCCTGTTGAGCCATAGCTCTGAGAATATCCCCAGAAGAGGGGCCTTCGCTGAGCCTGAGAAGCTCCAAGTTATTACAGCCAGTCACACTGACCCCACCGTGCCTCCAGAGGACTGGACTGCAAGGGTAAGATCTGCCCAACTGTCAGGGAGAAAGGACTTAGTATCATAGTATCATAGTATCAGTCAGGGTTGGAAGGGACCACAAGGATCATCCAGTTCCAACCGACCTGCCATGGGCAGGGACACCCCACACTAGAGCAGGCTGGCCACAGCCTCATCCAGCCTGGGCTTAAACACCTCCAGGGACAGGGCCTCAACCACCTCCCTGCACAACCCATTCCAGGGCTTCACCACTCTCATGGGGAAGAACTTCCTCCTCCCCTCCAGCCTGAATCTCCCGACCTCCAGCTTCATTCCATTCCCCCTAGTCCTATCACTACCTGCTAGCCTGAGAAGTCCCTCCCCAGCCTTCCTGTAGACCCCCTTCAGATACTGGAAGGCCACAATTAGGTCACCTCATAGTATCATAGTATCGTAGTATCAGTCAGGGTTGGAAGGGACCACAAGGATCATCCAGTTCCTACCCCCCTGCCATGGGCAGGGACACCCCACACTAGAGCAGGCTGGCCAGAGCCTCATCCAGCCTGGCCTTAAACACCTCCAGGGACAGGGCCTCAACCACCTCCCTGCACAACCCATTCCAGGGCTTCACCTCTTTCATGGTGAAGAACTTCCTCCTCCCCTCCAGCCTGAATCTCCCCACCTCCAGCTTCATTCAGCCTGAGCAGTCCCTCCCCAGCCTTCCTGTAGGCCCCCTTCAGATACTGGAAGGCCACAATTTGGTCACCTCGGAGCCTTCTCCTCTCCAGCCTGAACAGCCCCAACTCCTTCAGTCTGTCCTCACAGCAGAGCAGCTCCAGCCCTCTGCTCCTCCTCGTGGCCCTGCTCTGGACACCTTCCAGCACCTCCAGATCCCTCTTGGAATAGGGGCTCCAGAACTGGAGGCAGTACTCCAGGTGAGGTCTCACCAGGGCTGAGCAGAGGGGGAGAATCCCCTCCCTTGCCCTGCTGGCCACACTTCTCTTGCTGCAGCCCAGGATCTGATTGGCTTTCTGGGCTGCAAGTGCACCCTGAGAGCTCCTGTTGAGCTTCTCCCCCAGCACCCCCAAGTCTCTCTCCTCAGGGCTGCTCTCCAGCCAGTCCCTGCCCAGCCTGGATTTGTGCCTGGGATTATCTCGACCCAGATGCAGGACAGTATACAGTATACAGTATACAAGGACCCTGCCCTTGGTCTTGTTGAAGCTCCTGAGGTTGGCTTGTGCCCACCTCTCCAGCCTGTCCAGGTCCCTCTGGATGGATCCCTTCCCTCCAGCTGTCTGCTGCACCACACAGCTTGGTGTCATCACAACCTTGCTGAGGGTGCACTCAGTGCCACTGTCCATGGCACCCACAGAAATGTTGAACAAGCCTGGGCCCAGGACTGATCCCTGAGGGACTCTGCTTGTCCCTGGCCTCCAGTGGGACATGGACCCATTGACAGCCACTCTCTGGGTGCGGCCATCAAGCCAATTCTGTATCCATCTAGTGGTCCATCCATCAAACCCGTGTGTCACCAGCCTGGAGACCAGGATTTGGTGCGGGACAGTGTCGAAGGCTTTGCTCAGGTCCAGGGAAATGACATCTGTTGCTTGCCCCTCATCTATTAATGCTGTCACCTGTTCATAGAAGGCCACCAGGACTTAGCTGAGTCTGGCAGTCCACACATCTGTGCTAGCCTTGAGCAGCAGACTGAGAAGAGTGACACAACCCTGTGTGTGTCAGATCGGAAAGCAGGATCGTGTGCCTGCGTAACCCCGCTATAGCGGGAGAGGAGTCGCTACTTCTGCCGCTCCGAGCCCTGTAAACCTCAGGGAAATGCAGAGCACTGTTCATGCTCTAAAGCTAGGACCACTCTGAGAGGTTCCTGCTGCTCCACGTAGCCATGCTTCTTCCCCGGGGCTCTTCATGCCAACCCCTCTGGGTCCAGCCCCGCCTGCTGCCATGCCAGATCAGAAGCCTCTGAGCCTGCCTATCAGGACCTGTCGCCCTGCTCTGCCGTGCGAGCCGACTCTGTGAGGACCGACTCTGAGGGCTGACCCCCGTCCAGGGACCAGCCCTACCAGCCCGACTGGCCCTGCTGGACCGACCCCGCAGGACTGCTCCCTATCATCTGGTGGGAACCTGCCGAGTCCTGCAAAGGGAACCTGCCTACCAGCTAAGCCCAGGCTCCATCTGCTCCTCTCTGCTGCGGAGAGAGGATTATCACCCGGTGCCACCATCCAGACCAGCCTAGGAACAAGTCCAGCGACCGTGGTCTGCCAGAACCCAACCTTGCTACAAACAAAGGACACAGTGTGTCTTCCACGTGCTTTCCACTCGCTAACATTCAGTTCAAAGCATCCACCTCTAGAAGTAACCTCTGACGCATAGAAACATTTGCTGTATGAAGTAGCCGCCCATGCCCCATCACTTCGCCATCTGGTGGACAAGCATCAGAACTGCAGCCTCCGTTATATAACTAGAAAGTGATTCTGTAAATATTCCAATTGAGTTCTAATTATAATACCAAACCACTTTAGGGATGTATTTCACGATCGTGCACTAGAACATGTATAGAAAGTAGTGATTTATCAGTTATTAATAATTTTATAATTAATAAAAATAATATTAATACAATTCATATTTCATATTAATAAATTAATAACTTCATCACAACAGCCAGCTCTGACCTGCACAAGGATCAACAGCTACAGATGCTGTGTTTCCTGTGAATGAAGGGCAGTGGAATGGCATCAGGTGGTTCTGCATCAAAGGGCAGGGCTCATCCTTCCTTTTTCTCCCTGCATCCATCCTAGCTGGTGCCTCCAACAGCTCCAGAGCCTGCTGTGAAAAGTTTCAGCTTCTTTATCTCATTTGGACAGGGCTGAGTATTCTCTTCCTGACTGTAAATGTGGTTTAAGAATTGTTATTGTGACACTGTGTCTGTGTTCAGGAATCAGTTCCACCTAGGAAATATTGTCAGGAAGGCTTTCAGCATTCCCAGCACTCTCTTACCAGACAATAAAGCAGATCCAGGTCTGCTTAACAGATCTGTTAGTGTGTTAGGGTCTTTTCCATGTTCCTCTGCAGGGCTCTTCTCAGTCAAATCAATGTATTGCTGGCCTGTCTGCTGGAAATCTCTGGTCAGTCTAACACCAGAAAAGAGAACATTTCTTCTTGGCTCAGTCTTTAGGTTATGAAAGAGCTCAATGTGGACCATGAGCAAGGGCAGTAACCTTCCTGGCTCCGTGGTTGTGAGAGCATTGCCTGAGCATTTGCTAGCAGGACAGGCTCAAAGAAGCCACTGGCAGTTCATTGTGGACAGATCTGAGACCTGTTTGGTGATCGGTGGTGCTAAGGCCTTTGTGCATCAAGCCAGAAGCTTCTGCAAGGAAAGTTTGGTTCTGCAAGGGAAGTTTGGTTCTGAAAGGGCTGTTTGGGGAGGGGGAAGAGAGGAAAGGCAGAAGTGGGTTTTGTTGTTGCAAGAAGGGGCTGGTACATAATCAATATGATTAACCAAGTCCAACTTTATTAAGGTAACACTTCAGCTTATATACAGTTGCTGTTAATCATGCATACTAGTCAAGATGCTATTGGTCGTTTGCTAAACATCAACACCTCCCCTAACAAGTTATCAGTTCCACATTCTTTAGCCACATTCCTTAACCACAACGTCCTGTTATTCAGCACCCGGGGACTTTCCACTCTACTGCTCTTCAAGGACATAAATAACTCCAAGGCTATTCATCTGCTCCTTACGCTCAGCTCTCTTCTTTTGCAGGTCCTTGCTTGTAATCTGAGTGAGCATGTCCAGACCCCGTTTTATAGCCCAGTCATCCACAATTCCCCCGTTTTTTTTAATGATTACAAAACTCCCAGTCATTGGATTAACTTTTCTCATAATACAATTATACTCTGTCACCACACGAGTGACCACACATAGCGCTATTACAGGTTGTTGATGCAGGCGCGTGTCCTGTTATTCCCAGTTAATCAATGTGATTGATAAGCACGCTCCAACTTTATTGCCCAGATACACAGCTTATATAGCATCTCAGCTAAGTATGCACAAGCGTCACTATTCTATTGGTCTCTGACTGAAGGCAACATTATAATATCCAGCCCACCTGCAATTAGGTCTGTGTACAATATCAAAGGCTCTGTGTACATTCCCAGAAAACTCCCTTCTCACTAGCTCTTCCTTTCCCATCCAATTATCTTACCTAGCTGTTCCTTTCCCATCCAGTTATCTTACAAACACACAGCTGCGAGAACAGCTACGAGGCCATAGTGACCTTGCTGCTTCAGCAAGGCAGCTAACTATGAGCAGTAAACAACAAGATGGAGTAAGGCCTACACATTCTGCTCAAGTAGCTGTTCCACAGAGTCATGTCCCTTAGATTTAAGCCATTCTACAACAATTCCCCCCTTTTCCTTTTGTACAAGAAAATCTCGAGATGTTTCCTCATTTACACTTCTCATAATACATCCATATGCAATACGCAAAACAAGCAATATCAACAGAACAATACCAATCCAGGGTAAACCTTCCTTAAGCAGACCTAATAACCAAGGAGACATATTTCCAAACCAAGATTGAAACCATTGATCTAAAGGATTTACATTTTTAACAATTGATTGAGTATGATTTTCCAACCAAGCAATCCTTTTATAAATTGATTGGCTGTGATCAGACAAATTAAAACAACACATGCCTTCAAAATCCTCACAGCCATGACCATTAGCTAAAAGCAAAAAATCAACAGCAGCTCTATTCAGTAAATATGCATGCCTTAAGCTATTTTGATCTAAAAGCAACTGATCTAAAATTACAGTAGTAACATTAGCCTGTTTAGCTGACCAACAAGATAACTTGCTGTGTTTGCAGCTACCAGTGTCCTGCTTTAGTTACACGGTGCAGGCACAGCGCTGTTTTGCTACACTGATAGCAACTTTTGCACTTATGCTGAGCATGGCCTACCACCATGTCAGGCTCCAAGCCTACACTGCCAGATTGCTCACACTGCTCGTCACCAGCATTGCCACAAATTTCCCTTTTTGTTTTTGTGAGCACTCTGCTCATGGGAGTTGTTCTCATCCCATACAAGATATTCTTGCATACACAGAAGCAAGTGAGTTAAAGCTAAGCTGTACAGCAAAAGCAAAAGTCCTGTAGCGCAGCATGTCTAACAGACTGATGTAACCCATACAAGGCACAACGCTTAAGTTCAGCTAGTTAGAATGTTCTAACAGAGTTGGCATAAAATGTGGTCAAAGACAGCAAACATTGTAAAGAAGAACTCAGGTCGTAATAGTTCTGATCTTCACATTTCACTCTTCTTATTGACAGAGAAGACTTGATTATGCCTGAACACAATACACACAGAGATTAAGACACAAATGCAATTCTTAGCACTGTCTTTTACAATCTGCTTTAGTGGTATGTTGCATCTTTATTTTCTCTAGGATGGTCAAAAATCATGAATTGTTTAATGGTAGCAAGATTTCTTTCATCTGTAAAGGTAGATCTGGCCAGGCTCTAGCTTCACAGACAGAAAACTTGCAGGCAAACCGCAAGAGCAAAATGGCTTTATTGCTTTACCCAATAGAAAATTACACATAATAATGTGTTTTTGCTCATCCTAGTAATACTGGTCTCTTAATGTTCACACAACAGTTAAGCAGTCATGACACTCAGTTATAAATTAGATACTTTCTGTCGACATCTTGGATTATTGTGACAGGCGTTGAGGTCAGCGCTGGGCAGCCCTGCTGACCGTCACTTCATGACAGCCGTGCCACGTTCGTGCTGTCTTGTGGTGAGAGGGTTGCAGCACTTTGCAAAGTTGATGTTTCTAGGTGTTGACATGAACTAACTATTTCTTGTTGGTACCATTAAAAAACTTCTTTGCTATGGGGTGTTCTCTCTTTTCCCTTTTTTTTTTTCTTTTTTTTTTTCTTTTTTTTTTTTTCTTTTTTTGGCATGCATGTGTTTGTTGCAGTCTCCAACCTAAAATGAAAATGCATGTTGTGTTATAATGAATTTTGATTTTCCCTCTAAGTGTGTAATATTATAACAAACTGGTGAGATAACATATAAGTTCATATGAACATTTTCTCTAATCACACAACAATCAACCAACCATAATATTCCGTCCAAATTCACATGGTGCTGTGATACATTCTTCTGATCGATGCTTTTGATCCCAGATTATCGTAACAGTTATTGTGATCGATGTTCAACTTCATGGGAAATGCTGTTTCCTCATAGTCTGATTGTTCTACACATTAGCTAAGGAATACTTTTTAAAATTAATAGCTATTTACTACAAACCTTAACTATATTACATGGAGCTCCTTTGAAATGCTTAGCCACTCAACTAAGAAGGTTCAAACCATAAGAAATCTTACAATGTGAACTCATTACTAAGTCCTTATACCTTGCTACAATTACTATGTACTAAGTACCTGTAAATACCAAATGCTTACTAGTAATTATGCTTACTAGGAAAACTTAACAAAACTCTAAATAACCAAACTCTGAAAGATGTTACAATCAGAAATTATGAAAAGAGACGGGGGGGGGGGGGGGGGGGGGGGAGGGCGGGGGCTAGCAAGGTGTGCAGTAGTTGCAATTGTTTCTGCAGTAGGGTCTTAACAACTTGAAGCCTATCATGCCTGAGCGACCACTGCTCCACCCATACTGGATTAGCTGTTTTCCATTTTAATTTGAGGGTTGGTTGCTGACCAGTAGCCACCACAGAAAAGGAACAGAAACAAGTTTTGCTCCTAGCTAACTTAAGGTGTCTCAACCCAATAGAGTAACTGGAAGGGTTAACACGTACGGTCTTACAGTGATTGATTTGCCGTTGTAAAAGCTAATTGCACTGGCTCTTTGCTGACCCAGGTTGTTTGGATATATTAAAACCCTTTAAACCTTTTAAACTCGAGACCATTCCATTGATGATGAGATACAATAGTGACATCAGCTCCAGCATCCACAATCATTGAGAACTGTATAGGTTGGCCACAAGGATGTCTGATAGTCACAATCTGTTCTAGTGTTCCCTTAGCCTTATCCTCAAATCCTGTTAAAAGTTTTAGGCACTCAGGACTCAAATGGTATTAGCTGAACAATTTCTGTCCCATCAAGAGTGCTAACAGGAGGGGTAATGCTATAGAGCATAACTTTTTTAGCCCAATCATAATCAGAATCTATTGAAACAGGAATTATAAGGATGCCCTGTCTAGAGGTAGACGATCTGCCAATGAACAGAGCACAGGGTTGGTGACCCAGAGGACCGTGTTGATGGGACTCAACAACAACATTTTGTGGACTCAAGAATGACCTATTGGTAAAATGCTGAGAACCTGTTTAGCTTTTTGTTAGCATTGTCAAATGCCAAAATAATACCACAGGAGATGCATGTACAGGAAAATCTACAGATTCCCTTCTATTACTGCATTTCTCATAATACCTTTCCAGCGGCGCAGCAGGACAGTTCCCCGTCCCTCCCACCTCCCGATCCCTTACACTATTGTCCCTTCGGAATTCGATTGTAGCCTCCGTCGTAGTGATGTTTTCTGCTGACAATGTCTGGGGCGTAGGAGGCGGGGGAATGGTGAGGTGACCGCTGGTGCTGGCCACTGCCGGGCCAATGCCGTGCCGCTGCCATGGGGATGGCCGCTGGGGCCGCTGCCATGGCTGCTGCCGTGGGGGCCACCATGGGGGCCGCTACAGTCCGTGCTGCCGGTGTCGGTGGTGCGTCAGTCGGTGCCGCCTCGGTCGGAGCTGTCGGTGCCCGTGGGGGCCGTTGGGGCTCGCGGAAGGGGTGCGGTCGTAAGAATGCCGTAACCGCGAGCCTCCAAGCGCTCCATTTTTTCTAAGAGGGACTGTGAAACAAAGTTGGCACTGTTTGATTTCTCAGCGTCGGTGTTGTCTCTTCCGAATCCCAGCTGTCGTTGGCGATATTAGAAGGAGATGTTGATGAATGGGATCAAACATGCTGAACCACAAGTTTCGCTGCCTTTTTATCGCTTTCTCCCTGCTGGGGTGGTGGCTGGTGTTTAGCACCTCATCCCACAGCTGGGCTCTAGTTTGTCCCGTGCTTCGGTAGTAAAAGTTCAGTTGCTCTGGGGATAAAATCATGATTCCGGGCCCATGCTAATAGCCCTTTCAAAATCCCAGTAATCTCAGTAACACCTCTCACGGAGAGGATAGTTAGCCCGTTCAAAATGCCAGAATTGTCAGTAGTACCTCTCTCGGAGAGGACAGATGGAGGGCATTTAGCACAGCTCTTCTGTTTCGCGGAGTGCTTCACCGTGCCTCTCCCCGGCCGCTTTTGCAGCTTTATGGCAGTTTTGTCACCATCTATGATCAAGTCCCACAGTTTGTTTCCATATTCTCTCCAATACATCAACACTAAACACATCTTCTGACGACTTGAAAAAAACATTCTCTCTACCAAACTGCAATAAACGTTCAGGATACTTCTTTAAATCCACATCCTCTACACTGCGTTTCTCAAGGGAACTTAAAAATAAGTCAAGAGCTACTTCGCTTTTCTAAAAAGCTCATCATTACACGTGGCCTGCCTATCCATTTGCTCAGCCTTAATACCTGTGTGCACAGTCCCAATAGCAGTCTGGCTCACCACGTCTTCGGCTCCTCAGGTCGTCCTTATCCTGCGACCTCCGGTACTGCTATCCCGGGCTGGTTTCTTGCCCACGTCACCGAACGAATCCCTGCGTCCCCGCGGAACGCTGCTATGGACATTTTCCGAATCTTTTATCCTGTTCGGGCGCCACTTGTTGCAAGAAGGGACTCGTACATAATCAATATGATTAACCAAGTCCAACTTTATTAAGGTAACACTTCAGCTTATATACAGTTGCTGTTAATCATGCATACTAGTCAAGATGCTATTGGTTGTTTGCTAAACATCAACACCTCCCCTAACAAGTTATCAGTTCCACATTCTTTAGCCACATTCCTTAACCACAACGTCCTGTTATTCAGCACCCGGGGACTTTCCACTCCACTGCTCTTCAAGGACATAAACAACTCCAAGGCTATTCATCTGCTCCTTATGCTCAGCTCTCTTCTTTTGCAGGTTCTTGCTTGTAATCTGAGTGAGCATGTCCAGACCCCGTTTTATAGCCCAGTCATCCACATTTTGTGTTTGTTCTGAAGTGCAGATCAGGGCTGCTGAAATCCTGCAGTGCCAAGGTGGCTTGGGGTCAGGCCAGGCAGTGGCCAAGCTATCCTTCAAGCAGCAAAGCACAGAAGAGGGGGACTGATGCCACAGGCATTTTGGAAGGCTGTATGATTTTCTCCCAAGGATCCTTTCCTTGGGACATGAGTAGCAGCTGCAGAAAGCAAGGGGCACACACTTGCTCAGCCTCACATTGTGATTTCTGTACAGGTGTTTCCATCCCACCCCCCTGCCTCCCAGTTTTAAGGGAAGTGCCCTGAAGAGCTTGGGTGAATAGGAACTGCCTTGATTTCCATGCAGGCTTGCCTCCTCAGTTTGTGTTTAGAGGCTAAGTAGCCTGGGAGCATTTGAATCAGGAGGTAGGTGCTGGAGGAAAGGTAAAAGGCAACCTGACTCCCCTCAAGATTCTGTCTGCAGTTTATGAAGGATCTTGGCTCCAAGGGCAGCCAGATCTGTATGCCAGAGGCCATAAGCCCAAAGCAAATAGGTGATGGAATTTATTCTACTGGGATAAATGGTTGAAAATCCTTTTCTATGTACAACAATTCTGTACTTACAGCAGAGGCCTTGGTGCCAACAAGGAGCAAAGTACTGGAAGTGCACAGAGCCTCTGCAGAGCAAATCACACAGAGAATCACACACACAGAATCAACCAGGTTGGAAGAGACCTTCAAGATCCTCAAGTCCAACCAATCACCAGCCCTAACTGCTCTAAGTGACTTATTCAGGCTCTTCCTAAACACCTCCAGGGAATGGGACTCCAACCCCACCACTGCCTTTGGCAGCACATTCCAAAGGGCAAACTCTCTGTCTGGGAAGAACTTCTCTCTTAGATCAAGCCTAAACCTCCCCTGGCACAGCTTGAGACTGTGTCCCCTTGTTCTAGTGCTGGGTGCCTGGCAGAAGAGACCAACCCCCACCTGGCTACAACCTCCCTGCAGGGAGTTGGAGAGAGCAAGAAGGTCTCCCCTGAGCCTCCTCTTCTGCAGGCTAAGCAACCCCAGCTCCCTCAGCCTCTCCTCACAGGGCTGTGCTCCAGACCCCTCCCCAGCCTCGTTGCCCTTCTCTGGACACCTTCAAGTCTCTCAATGTCCTTCTTAACCTGAGGGCCCCAGAACTGGACACAGGACTCAAGGTGTGGCCTAAGCAGTGCTGAGCACAGGGCACAATGACTTCCCTGCTCCTGCTGGCCACACTCTTCCTGATGCAGGCCAGGATGCCCTTAGCCTTCTTGTCCCCCTGGGCACACTGCTGGCTCCTGTTCAGCTGCTGTCCACCACTACCCCCAGGTCTCTTTCTGCCTGGCTGCTCTCAGCCACTCCAACCCCAGCCTGTAGCACTGCATGGTGTTTTTGTGGCCAATGTGTAGAACCTGGCACTTAGATGTGTTCAGTCTCATGCCCTTGGACTCTGCCCATCTGTCCAGCCTGGCAAGGTTCTTCTAAAGAGCTGTGTTATGAATATCCTGGTGAGTCTGTGGTTTGTGTTAAAGGTATAGAATTCAGAGTGCACTGGGATTGGGGGTCAGGAGCTTGCAAGAGCCTGTTTTGAGGACAAAGGGAAAGCTGCATATTTTACAGACTTAAACAGAAACAGTGTGTTTGGCTAATTGGAGACACCAAGGCTGAGGGGAAGAACTGAGAATTTGTTTTCTTCAGATAAGAAGCCTGGACGAGTGAGCATGCCTGCAAGTGGATACTTTGACCCTTACCACACAGAGTGCACAGTGCAGAGGAGCAGGGATTTGATCACCTATTCTGAAGACTCATTATCATATGCCTGCCTTCTATTTAGCATAACTTTGTTTATGTAGATGATGTAGCTATATAATATGAAGAAAGCTGTTGTAGAGCTGATGTGGGGGTACCCTCGCATGCCCAACCAGTTGCTTTCCTTGCTTTTATTGCCTTTTTGTGGTCTTTTATTGCCAATAAAATTGTGACCAAAAATGGAGTCTTCCATAACAAATGGTGCAGTGGCCGGGAAATCGTCTGAACCTCTTTGTCTTTTGAACTCCAATAGGAGAGGCGCCCCACCACATTTGCGGTGGCTTCATTGTAGTCAGAAGATGAAAAGGTTGACATGATCAACATTCAAATAAAAGCAAGCAAATGCATTTATTGTTGTTGTTGTTGTTTGTTGTCCAATTGGAATATGTGGACCCCATAAAACTTCGTATACGAGATCCAAGCAACAACGACGACATGAGGATACCGCCTGGGGGGGAGGATTTGGCTACATTAGCATTAGACTACCTTAGTTTGAGTGTTTGAGTTCCGCTCTTTCAGGTTCCGCAAGGGGGAAGGTGCGGTGGATCTGGCTGGTGAAGGATAGAGAAAGCTGTGGTATTCCTGGGTAGGAATTATTTGCATTATTCCACTTGCATGAGTATTTGGACTGTTCCACTTGCATGAATATTTGTGGTAGCCAGGAATAGTATTCGCGAGTAGGCATTGTTTGGACTGTTCCACTTGCATGAGTATTTGTGGTAGCCAGGAGGCAAGTTAATAGTTTCCGTGAGTAGGAATTATTTGGATTTTCCCACTTGCATGAATATTTTTGGTAGTTAGGAAAATGGGACAAAAGAAGAGTAAGTCAGAACAGAAAGGAGGGAGTGCTTTACCTCCTATTCCTCCAGAGAGTCCACTAGGATCGCTCATCCAATATTGGGAAGACAATGAGCTGAGAAAAGGGAAATTAAAGGAAAAAATGATCCACTACTGTATGGAGGTATGTCCAAAAAAGCCCTTAAGACCATATGTGTTTTGGCCCATATTTGGATCTTTTGAGGACTGGATTTGCCAAGCTTTGAACCATCATGTGAATTCTAAAAAGTGTTTTAGTAAGGAAGAAGCTGAATATGCTGCTGTTTGGATTAGGGTCTCACGTCCCTCTCCTGTTCCAATATTGAAAACTGAGGATAAGGACAAAGACAAGGAGAAGGAACAATGGGAACCCCTGGATAACCTACCACCACCTTTTCACCAGAACAGGAGTCAAGGTCCTGTGAATCCAATAGCCCTGCAACCAACCTCTCCTTCACCCCCCTGAACAAGAAGCAGAGTGAGGAATGACAGGAATGAACAAGAGGGAGGCAATGTAGGATTACATCCACTCAGGGAAGTGCCTATGGGGGGGCAGCATGGAGGAATAGGGTTTGTGACTGTACCTCTCAGTACATCAGATGTCTGCAGTTTTAAGAAAGAGATGGGTACCTTGTGGATGACCCCTTAGGTGTAGCTGAGAGACTGGACCAATTTTGGGGTCCCAATACATATACTTGGAAAGAGATGCAGTCTATTTTGAGTATTCTATTCACTGCAGAGGGAAGAAACATGATCAGACAGGCTGGTATGAGAATATGGGAGAGGCAGAATCAGGGGGGGCCACCAGGAGATCAGAAGTGGCCTAATCAAGATCCTGGGGGGGATCAGCAGCAGCTTCAAGGGAGACAGAATATGGGAGACCTGAGGACTATAATAATAGAAGGAATCAAAGAAGCCGTACCCAGGACACAGAATTTTAATAAAGCTTTTATGAGCAACAGAGGAAAGATGAATCTCCCATGGAGTGGATGGGAAGATTGAAGAAAGATTTGCAGATGTATTCTGGAATAGACCCCAATTCTGCAGCTGGAGTGACACTTCTCAGGACGCAGGTTGTGGCAAAATCATGGGGAGATACTTGAAAGAAATTAAAAAAGATGGAGGATTGGCAAGACAGGGGATTAGAGGAGTCACTACGGGAAGCTCAGAAAGTGTATGTAAGGAGGGATGAACAGAAACAAAAAGCAGAGGCTAAACTCTTTGTAACTGCTGTAAGGGAAAGTCAGAAAACAGGCAGCTGCTTGGGCAATTGGGGTATTATTGACCATGGATAGAGAGGTGTCAGGGGCTGCATATTTTGGGGACAAGAATATCAAATGAGTCCCTAGAAGGAGGAAGCAAATCTTTTTCGGTAGATACGGGAGCAGGAAAATCGACTGTACAAAAGACTCCTAAGGGGGCTGAGAAGGGAAGAAAAACAGCAACAGTAGTTGGAGCTAAAGGGGAGCCTTTTAAGGTGCCCTGATTGAAAATATAGAAATGGAATCTGAAAAAGGATTTGTTTAAATGATTTGTTAGTTGTTTCAAAGACTCAATACACTCTCTGGGAGAGATCTATTTTTGTTTTATCAACAACAGATTACAGCTGTCCGGACTGCAGAAAAGTGTGGATGCATCTGTCGCGAGTAAAAGGACAGTAACCTCTGAGCCTGGAGAGATTAGAGTGACTCTACAAGGAAAGCAAAACTGGCATCAGCATGAATTCCATGCCACTTATGCAGATGATTTGAAGCACCTCTGTGACTGCAGTTAGTGCTGACAGATCAGATAAGTACTCGAATAAATGTAACACTGGAACACCTCAGTCTGAAGGAGCTTACAAGACAGCTCCTGAAATAGGTGCAATAGCATGTGATATTGAATCTGCGTTGCAAGAGAACATTGAGGAATACCCCCATTTCATTCTGTGTATAAAGCATCATAGAACTCATGGGGGATGGGTAACTTGTAAATGTTTTAAATGTTGTAAGAAATGGTCTTGTATCTCTTATAATTGAGGAGTATTTTGTCCTGAATGCTGTAACTGTAAAACTAGGCCTGAAAATAGGCAGCCTGGATTGATAAATGTAGAGACCTTATTTTGTGGTGAAGAAAAAGGATTTAAATCCCCTTGGAAAATTCTTGAAAGGGATTGGCATAAGTGGGAAATAAAGGCTAGAGAAATTTTAGTTAGGGAATACCAAGAACAATTGAAAGGGTTAGTAGAAGGAAACAGTGAGGGAGACATAAGAAAAATTATTGTGGAGGACTTTGAGGGAAGAGGAATTGAAATAAGAAAAGCACAATGGGAAATGGTAAGAGAGCTAACCGAGGAAGTAGAGTCTCCAACTGAAATCTTAAAGTGGGTTAAGGAATCTGTGGGGCTCCTGAAGAATGTAACTGCTGACAAGAAGATACTACACCTGGCTGCTGGTTGCACCCAGTAGGCTAAGGGGGCAGAGTTAACATATGCTGGTGGAGACTAATCTTGATCCTAATCCTATTTTTGTATAAGGAGTCCAATCAAAATTGAAGAGCATGTTCCCATGTGTGGATAAATTATCTTCCAATATTAGTAATGATAGGCAGGTTGAAAGGCCATTATGGAGCTAAGATTATACCACCGTCTGAAGTAAAGGCATGAGAACACAACACTTATCTGCAGCTGTTGAAATGGAGCACAGTCAGCTCAGTTCATAGAGCATGAGACTCTTAATCTCAGGGTTGTGGGTTCAAGCCTGGAGTGGCCAGGCAACAGTGTCCTTTTAGAATAGAATAGAGTAGAGTAGAGTAGAGTAGAGTAGAGTAGAATAGAATAGAATAGAATAGAATAGAATAGAATAGAATAGAATAGAATAGAAAACCTCCAGTGATGGCAACTCCACCACCTCCCTGGGCAGCACATTCCAATGGGCAATCACTCTCTCTGTGTAAAACTTCATCCTAACCTCCAGCCTAAACCTCCCCTGGCGCAGCCTGAGACTGTGTCCTCTTGTTCTGGTTGGGGTTGCCTCTGCCTGGCTACAACCTCCCTTAAGGTAGTTGTAGAGAGCAATAAGGTCACCCCTGAGTCTCCTCCTCTCCAGGCTAATCAACCCCAGCTCCCTCAATCTCTCCTCATAGGGCTTGTGTTCCAAACCCCTCACCAACCTTTTTGCCCTTCTCTGGACACGCTTCAGCAAGTCAACATCCTTCCTAAACTGAGGGGCCCAGAACTGGACACAGTACTTGAGGTGTGGCCTAACCAGTGCAGTGTACAGGGGCAGAATGACCTCCTTGCTCCTGCTGGCCACACTGATCCTGATGCAGGCCAGGATGCCCTTGGCCCTCCTGGCTGCCTGGGCACAGTGGGCGCACTGTTGGATTTGTTCAAGAATTCAGCACACAGGGTTCCTTTGATAGGGACAGCCTTTCCTGATGTTACAGAAATACAAAAAGCATTCCAAAAGCCAGCAACTTGAGGAGTGTATGGAGATTCCACAATCTGAGTTAAGGTGGAAATTACAATTTGAAGAACCCTTGGATGTAAATATGCCTGTACCTTGTATCCAGCAATGTTGGGAGACAACTGTAGGTAGGAAGGAAGGTGGAAATAGGACTGACCCTGGAAATGTAATTTTTATAGGGCAGTATTCAAAGTGTTCACAATTTATTAGTTAATGGAGAAGCAAATATGTGGAACTTTGATCAGGCCAGAAAGAAAGGACACATACCTAAAGGATGTCTGATACCAATTGGGTCAGGATGGTATTGTATATGTGGTAAAAATGCTTATGAGGTATTACCCTTAGGATGGCAAGGACGATGTGCTATAGGAATGGTCTATCCTCATATCTTTATAGGAAATCAGCTACAAGGATTACACAGGAGCTTTGCAAGAAGAACCACGAGGGGAGCGAATCCACTAGTAACCAGGCACAGCAAGTTTCATAGTTTTGCTAGGTCTTTTCTACCTTGGCTTGGGGTTAGTGAACTTGAAAAAGGAATGGTAAATTTTTCTGCTACAGCTAGAATTATGATGAATGCAAGCACAGATGCAACAAAAGCTCGACAGCTTGCAGTCAATAGTCTCTTGAAAATATCTACTCAAAATAGGTTAGCTTTGGATTTCTTATATGTGTTGTGAAGAGGTTATTAAATTTAATGAATATGAAATATGAATTATGAAAATATTATTTTTATTAATTATCAAATTATTTATAACCAATGAATCAACAACTTATATACATGTTCTAGTGCACGTTCGTGAAATACATTCCATAAATGGCTTAGTGTTATGATCAGAACTTAATTAAACTATCTACAGACTATTTGTATGTTTATATAATGAAGAGTGCAGTTCCGCCGCTTGGCCACTAGATGGCGACTCGGCGGAACGCGGGCGGCTTCTGGCTATGTACAACAATATTACAATCTCTCTGTGCGTCAGCGATGACTCTGCTACACGCGGATACTTTGAACGGAGTGCTAGTGGGTGGAAAGCACGTGGAAGATACTCTGTAGCTGTTGTTTGTAGCAAGGTGGGGGTCCGGCTGACGACTGCCACTGGAGTGATTCCTATTAGACTTGAAACGGTGGTGTTGGGTATTATCTCTTCTCTCCCCAGCAGTGGAGAAGGAATGCTGGAACCTGGGCTTGGCCTGGAAGCAGGTTCCCTTCAGGACTCGGTCGGTTCCCTCCAGACAATGGGGAGAGGTCCCGGTCGGGTTCGGCCCATAGGGTCGGCCCTGGGAGTCGGCTCGCACGGCAGGGCGGGGCGACGGTTGCCGGTAGGCGGGTTCAGAGGTTCCCGGTCGGACAACAATAGCTATGGGGTCAGCCTCGTGGCGACGGATCTCGGGGTTGAGGTAAACAGCCTCGGAGAGAGAATGCGGCTGCGCTGAGCTGCGGCTTCTCCGTTACTGGCCTTAAAGGCACAGCGGGACGATCGGGGCAGTCCCGGGTTTGGTGCAGTATAGGCACGAAACAATGCTTTAGTCTTCCCTGCGGTTACAGGGCTTGGAGCGGCACACGTGGCGGCTCTTCTCCCGCTACGGCGGTGCTAGGTATATGAGGACTCAGTCTCTATCAAGTCCCTTCTCCCCGACAACTGGGCAGATCTTACCCTCGGGGGCTGGTCCAGTCCTCCGGTAGCACGCTGGGCTTTCCCGGTCGGTACGACTGGCTGTGGCGACGCTGGCTTCTCGGGCTCAGCGAAGGTCCTCCCTCTGGGGTGATCCTCACGATCAGAGTGCTCCTCACAATGCAGAGGCTTCAGTATGCATGCACGGATGATAGAAGCTATCAACAATGAGCTCAATGGCAGAGGCTGTGGCTCGAGAGCTGCTCTCTCGAGCGAGTACAGAGACAAAGTGAACGAGGGGGGCAACTTGTTACCAACAGGGGTAATACTTATAGATTCCTCGAGGCTGGGTTTGACCAATGGGCACTCTCATAGAAAACTGGCTTCAGCCTATAGAAAGTGTGAAGCTGGAATTATGCCATACTTGGTGTTTGCACAAGCACTGCATACGCTCAGTGCATGCTGGCCTGGCTAATGCCTTGGCTTTTGTCTTCCTCCTGAAGGAGCGGAAACCTGCCCACATGCTGGACCAGATCTAGTATCTGGGCAGAATGTGCCTTCACCACAATATGTTGTATGTGTGGTCATAAATGTAAGCTGTTGTAGTTATGTTAATCTGTAGTTAGGTTAAGTGATTGTAGATCACATCAGATTTCTTTGGATGATACTTCCTGTTGGGTTTACAGAAATATGGGGTAAGTTAACTTCTTGGTTACCGGATATAAGTTGGTTTAAGCATTTGTTTGTAATACTTGTTGGAATAATTGTAATACTGATCTGTGAAATTCTTTGTAATTGGGACATCACAAGTAGAATCCCAAAGCTAATCCAGCCCTCTGACTATTACCCTCTGCCGATAATACAAGCTGGGAGTGATTAAATTGACAAGAAGGGCACCAGGGCAATTAAAAAGAATTCAAGGCCCTGGGACAATTGATTGATGGGGCAGGAGCTCCAGTGGTGTTCTGCTCAGTTCCCTCAGTGGCAGGGGAGTACACTGAGAGGAACAGGAGAAGCCACACCACCAACAGTTGGCTCAGGGGATGGTGCCAGCAGCAGAATGTTGGGTTCTTTGATCATGGGGAAACTTTTACTGCACCCGGCCTGCTGGGGCCTGATGGGGTGACATTATCTAGAAGGGGTAAGAGAGTCCTAGCAGTGGAGTTGGCAGGGCTCATTAAGAGGGCTTTAAACTAGGTCTGAAGGGGGTGGGTGAGGAAATCAGTCCCTCTGAAGAGGAAAGAGTGGGACACAAATTAGGGTTAATTGGGAAGTCGAGAGCCCAGCTGCAGTGCTGTACACCAATGCAGGCAGCATGGGCAATAAGCAAGAGGAGCTGGAAGTCCTGCTCCACCAGGGTGACTATGATAAAGTCGCCACCTCAGAAACATGGTGGGAGAGCACACATGATTGGAGTGCTGCACTGGGGGTTACAGGCTCTTCAGGAGAGACAGGCGAGGGAGGAGAGGAGGAGGGGTGGCTCTGGATACTAGGGAGTCGCTCACTGCCACAGAGCTTCAGGCGGAAAATGAAGGGATTGAGAGCCTGTGGGTTAAAATCAGAGGAAGGCCTAACAAATCTGACATCCTGGTTGGAGTCTGTTATAGACCACCCAACCAGGATGAGGAGGCAGAGGAAATATTCTATAAGCAACTGGAGGTCGTCTCAAGATCATCAGATCTTGTCCTTGTGGGTGACTTTAACCTGCCAGATATCTGCTGGGAACTTAATTCAGCAGAGAGAAGGCAGTCCAGAAGATTCCTGGACCATATGGAGGACAGCTTCCTGATGCAGCTGTTAAGTGAGCCTACCAGGGGTCAGGCTCTGCTTGACCTGCTGCTCTCCAACAGAGAAGGGCTGGTGGGAGACGTGACCGTGGGAGGCTGCCTGGGGTGCAGCGACCATGAGATGGTGAAGTGTTCAATAAGCAGGGAGCTGGGGAGGAGCACCAACAGAGCCCTCACCTTGGCCTGCCAGAGGGCAAACTTCAGCCTGTTTAAGAGACTATTTGCAAAGCTCCCTGGGTAGCAGCCCTCAAGAACTGAGGGGTCCAGGATGGTTGGAGCTGCTTCAAACAGGAGCTGTTGAAGGCACAGGAACTGGCAGTGCCCATGTGCCAAAAGATGAGCCGGTGGGGAAGGCTCTGGGCCTGGGTGAGCAAGCAGCTGCTGGAGGAACTAAGGGAAAAAAGTGGCTGTATCACCTTTGGAAGGAGGGGAAGGCTTCTTGAGGTGTGTTCAAGGAAGTTGTTAGATTATGTAGGAGAAACATTACAAAGGCAAAGGCCCGGTTGGAAGTGAAGCTGAACACCTCTGTGAAGGACAATAACAAGCATTGTTACAAACAGATTAACACTACAAAGAGGGCAAGAAGAACCTGCACTCCTTGTTGGACCTGGAGGGGAACACTGTGACTGAAGATGAGGAAAAGGCTGAGGGCCTGAACACCTTCTTTGCCTCAATCTTTAATAGCAAGGCAGGAGGAGTTCAGGATGAGTGGCCTCCTGAGCTGGGGGATGGGGTCAGGGAGCAGTGTAATGCCCTGGAAATCCATGAGGAATTGGTTCGGGACCTGCTGAGCCACTTGGACACTCACAAGTCCATGGGGCCAGATGGGATCCACCCTAGGGTGCTGAGAGAGCTGCAGAGGAGCTGCTAAGCCGCTCTCCATCATTTTCCTACAGTCCTGGCTCACTGGAGAGGTCCCAGATGACTGGAAACTGGCCAATGTACTGGTCGGGTTCAGCCCGTGGGGTCGGCCCTGGGAGTCGGCTCGCACGGCAGGGCGGGGCGACGGTTGCCAGTAGGCGGCTCAGAGGTTCCCGGTCGGACAACAATAGCTATGGGGTCGGCCCCGTGGCGACGGATCTCGGGGCTGAGGTAAACAGCCTCGGAGAGAGAATGCGGCTGCGCTGAGCTGCGGCTTCTCCGTTACTGGACTTAAAGGCACAGCGGGACGATCGGGGCAGTCCCAGGTTTGGTGCAGTGTAGGCACGAAACAATGCTTTAGTCTTCCCTGCGGTTACAGGGCTTGGAGCAGCACACGTGGCGGCTCTTCTCCCGCTATGGCGGGGCTAGGTATATGTGGACTTAGTCTCTATCAAGTCCCTTCTCCCCAACAGCTGGGCAGATCTTACCCTCGGGGGCTGGTCCAGTCCTCCGGTAGTGCGGTAGGCTCTCCCAGTCGGTACGACTGGCTGTGACGATGCTGGCTTCTCGGGCTCAGCGAAGGTCCTCCATCTGGGATGATCCTTACAATCAGAGTGCTTCTCACAATGCAAAGGCTTCAGCATGCATGCACGGATGATAGAAGCTATCAACAACAAGCTCAATGGCAGAGGCTGTGGCTCGAGAGCTGCTCTCTCGAGCGAGTACAGAGACAAAGTGAAAGAGGGGGCAACTTGTTTACCAACAGGGGTAATACATATAGATTCCTCGAGGCTGGGTTTGACCAATGGGCACTCTCATAGGCAACTGGCTTCAGCCTATAGAAAGTGTGAAGCTGGAATTATGCCATACTTGGTAATTGCACAAGCACTGCATGCGCTGAGTGCGTGCTGGCCTGGCTAATGCCTTGGCTTTTGTCTTCCTCCTGAAGGAGGGGAAACTGTCCACATGCTGGGACCAGATCTACTATCTGGGCAGAGTGTGCCTTCACCACACAGGGAAAATGATGGAGCAGATTATCCTGGCACCAGTAACTGTGCACCTGCAGGATGGCCAAGGGCTCAGGCCCAGCCAGCATGGATTCAGGAAGGGCAGGTCCTGCCTGACCAACCTGATCTCCTTCTATGCCCAGGTGACTGCCTGGTGGATGTGGGGCAGGCTGTGAATGTGGTCTACCTGGACTTCAACAAGGCCTTTGACACCTTCCCCCACAGCAAACTGCTGGCCAAGCTGTCAGCCCCTGGCTTGAACAGCAGCACTCTGAGCTGGGTTAGTAACTGGCTGGAGGCTGAGCCCAGAGAGTGGTGGTGAATGGTGCCACAGCCAGCTGGCAGCCAGGCACCAGTGGTGTCCCCCAGGGATCAGTGCTGGGCCCCAGCCTCTTCAATATCTTCATTGATGATCTGGATGAGGGCATTGAGACATTCATCAGCAAGTTTGCAGATGACACCAAGTTGGGAGCAGATGTTGGTCAGTCAGAGGGCAGAAGGGCTCTGCAGAGGGACCTCGACCGACTGGACAGATGGGCAGAGTCCAACAGGATGGCATTCAACAAGTCCAAGTGCCAGGGGCTGCACTTTGGCCACAGCAACCCCAGGCAGAGCTACAGGCTGGGGGCAGAGTGGCTGAGAGCTGCCAGGCAGAGAGGGACCTGGGGGTGCTGATTGACAGCTGCCTAAACATGAGCCAGCAGTGTGCCCAGGTGGCCAAGAAGGCCAAGGGCATCCTGGCCTGCATCAGGAGCGGTGTGGCCAGCAGGAGCAGGGAAGTCATTGTGCCCCTGTACTCTGCATTGGTTAGGCCACACCTTGAGTCCTGTGTCCAGTTCTGGGCCCCTCAGTTTAAGAAGGACATTGAGAGACTTGAAGGTGTCCAGAGAAGGGCAACAAGGCTGGGGAGGGGTCTGGAGCACAGCCCTGTGAGGAGAGGCTGAGGGAGCTGGGGTTGCTTAGCCTGGAGAGGAGGAGGCTCAGAGGTGACCTCATTGCTCTCTACATCTACCTGAAAGGTGGTTGTAGCCAGGAAGGGGTTGGCCTCTTCTCTCTAGCAACTAGCACCAGAACAAGAGGACACAGTCTCAAGCTGTGCCAGGGGAAGTTTAGGCTGGAGGTGAGGAGAAAGTTCTTCACTGAGAGAGTCATTCACCATTGGAATGTGCTGCCAGGGAGGTGGTGGAGTCCCCGTCCCTGGAGGTGTTCAAGAGGGGATTGGATGTGGCACTTGGTGCCATGGTCTAGTCATGAGGTCTGTGGTGACAGGTTGGACTCAATGATCTTTGAGGTCTCTTCCAACCTTGGTGATACTGTGAGACTGTTACCATCTGAAGGTGATCAGAATAGAGGAACCTAATTAGGATCCAACTGGGGAATTTGTAAAACAAATCTGGAAATTTTAACACAAATCAATGGTGACAAAAAGAAAATGGGGGATTGTGATGAATATCCTGGTGAGTCTGTGGTTTGTGTTAAAGGTATAGAATTCAGAGTGCACTGGGATTGGGGGTCAGGAGCTTGCAAGAGCCTGTTTTGAGGACAAAGGGAAAGCTGCATATTTTACAGACTTAAACAGAGACAGTGTGTTTGGCTAATTGGAGACACCAAGGCTGAGGGGAAGAACTGAGAATTTGTTTTCTTCAGATAAGAAGCCTGGACGAGTGAGCATGCCTGCAAGTGGACACTTTGACCCTTACCACACAGAGTGCACAGAAGCAGGGATTTGATCACCTATTCTGAAGACTCATTATCATATGCCTGCCTTCTATTTAGCATAAGTTTGTTTATGTAGATGATGTAGCTATATGAGATGAAGAAAGCTGTTGTAACAGTGCTGTGGGGGTGAAGTTTGGTACCCTCGCATGCCCAGCCGGTTGCTTTGCTTGCTTTTATTGCCTTTTATTGCCTTCTTATGGTCTTTTATTGCCAATAAAATTGTGACCAGAAACTTTTACCTGGAGTCGTCTGTAACACTGAAGAAACTGCTGAAGAAGTTCAAGCAAAACTCCAAGTACCTGGAAGCATTGATTGGCCTCAGTGAGGGTTGTTACTGACAAAGCCTCTCCAGGGACTCGTTAGAGCAGCTCACTGCAGGCCATGAGTGCAGCAAGGCAAAGGCAAAGTGGAGGGCAGCAAACCCTGGCTTGGGTTTATGAAGCAGAAGGCCAAGGCCTGAGCACAGCTCCTGGGCAGGCAGATCCTGTCCCTCATGTGTGGGTCAAGGCTCTTCCAAAGGCTGTGGGTGTGGGGTTTGTGATGCTGAGTGAAGGACAAGGGGATGGCAGCCCCCACCCTTCCTGGGGCTGTGTAAAGAGGCAGTGAGGCCCTCCCAGTGCCTTAGCCCCAGGTCTCCTCCCAGGCCTTGGTGGCAGATGGTTGCCAGAGCCAAGGAGGCAAAGCCTTGGGTTGTCCTGATGACTCCCAGGCTTGCCAGTACCCTTTGCCATCTCCAGCACAGGTTGTCCTATGCTGACTTACAGCTGCTTCTGTTTCCCTCATCTAGCTTCCCCACCTTGGCATTTCCAGACCTTCACTGACATCTGTCCTCACTCACACTCAGCTGATCTCAGACGCCTTCTGGAGAACTTCTCACACCACAGCACTCTCTCCTGTTCCTCTCTCCTGCCGCTTCCTACCTCCAAGGGAAGCTCCAGCATGAGGGAAAGAACCCTTCAGGCAGGCACCCAACCCATCAGCCTTCTGCGGCCTTCCACCTGAGCGCACACAGGTGGCCTCACCGTGAGCTCCCAAGGCTGTTGGCCTTGCAGCTTCTCAGGTAGACACAACTAAGCCCTGCAGCTGCTGCTGTTCCATCATGGACTGAGGCAGCAGAGACACAGCAACCAAAACCTGAGCCCCTTCCTGCAGTGAACCCAGGCCCTTTGGCAGAGGGCATCTCACAGTCCCTGTGCCAGCCAGGTGCCTTCTGCTGGCCTGGCAGAGATGCTGCCAGATGGGAGCTGAAAAGCAAATCTGCCAGCCAGGAGCCCAGGGCTGCCCTGTCAGCTCCTGCAGACACAACTGACCTCACAGTCCCTTTCCAGCTGTGTTCCTGCTGTTGGCCAATCCCCTCCCCAGGCAGAACAGACCTCACAGCCCCTTCACACTCATTGGCTTTCTACTGAATGATGAGCTCCTGAGACACAACTGACCACATGATCCCACACCCAACCATCACCCTCCTTGAAGCCAGAGCCTGAGCAAACCAAAGTTTCATCAAATCCATCTGGCAGATTTCCTACCAAGAGTCTGAGTAGAGAAACCTTCCTCAGAGGAGCTGCTGGATGTGTCCTGGTGATCTGTGGAAGAGGCTCCTGCAGATCATATTGTCCAATCACCCTGCTCAGGGCAGGGTTAAGCAGATGAGGTCCCTCAAGGCCTGTGCCCAATTTGGCCTCATCCCCAAAGGAGCCCTGGGTCAGAAGGTTCAGGGAGTTGAACAAGAGAGCACAGTGCTGGCCCAAGGGCTTGTCCTGAGGGATGCCACTGGGAAGTGGCTGCCAGGAGGACTCTGCCCTCATGACATTTGTGCTTGATCCACCACCCACCTTCCCACCCAACATGTCATCCATTTCCTCAATCCTGCTGTCCCCAGTCTGGTTCTACAGAGACCATGGGAGAGCTGTGGCTAAGGTCAAGACACAAAACATCCTCTTCTTGCTCCTGCCCATACAGGTTTGATGATCTCTCTCTTATCCTTGAAAAGCCTGCAGATGTCCTCAGGAGTGTCTGACCTCTCACTTTTTGACCCAGCACCACATCTGTGCTGAGGGTGACCAGCCTGTAGTTTACCCCAGCTTCCTTCTTGGCCTTCCTGAAGATTCCTTTTTCAAGGAGCAAGAACCTCTCTGATGGCTCTGTGAACATTTCAGGGTGCAGCCAGGAAGGGTGATGTGAACAGAGAGCAACATTTGCAATGAGCCTGTGCAGGACACCTGAAAGGAATCTCCCTGGAGCACTGAGGTTTGTTCTGCAGTCAGACACAGAAATGTCAGAGCTCTGTCAGGTCTCATGAACTGCTTCTGCACCTCAAGATGTTCAGACAGAGTCTTTCCCCATCACTCACACACAAGCTCTGTGCTGCAGCAGGCAGAGTGTCCCTGGCCTCCTACTGCCCCTGCCAGAGGCTGGGAGGCTCCTCACACCTCCAGTGCTGGGTACCCCCCTAGCAACAGCTGATGTTATTTGTGTTCACTCAGGTTCCTCTCACCCCACACATGATGTCCATGCTTGCATCTCATCTGTGCAATGCCAGCAGCCACTGCTGACCTTTTGATCCTGTGACCTGCAACTGGGGGTCAAAGAAACTTTGCAAGTTGTGGTGAGAGACCAGTGGTGGAAACGGTGGTGAGTGGCTAGACCAGGATGACTGCCCTGGGATAGCTTCCCCAGGCTGTCCAGTGAACAGAAACACAGATCACAGCCTGCTCTGCTGCTCCTTCAGGACACTGCTGTGTGCCCCAGCCCTGCACACTCACACTTGAGCTGTTGCCTGCTGTTTGCATCTCTGGGATGCTTTCTTGGGCCTGCTCTTGAGAGAAACTTTGGATGAAGCCCCAAGCCTTCAGACCCTGCCCTGAGCAGATCATCTGTCTTTGTGGAACTGCTCTTGGGGGTCAGATCAGACACAGTAGTTCCCATGGCCTGTTCCTGCCTGTGCTCACAGGACTGGCATGCAGCAGAACAATGACCAAGCTGCCACAGTACTCAGGCCTTGCACTGACACAGGAGAGGCTGGAAGTAGAAAGGGAACAGCCCTGGAAGTCCAGGTGCTGGTGCTCCCTGGCAGTGCTGCTCTGCTGGGACTCTTTTCTCCCCAAAATCTGCACAGGCCCTGAAGCTCTGGAGAAGTCCTGGAGGAAGGACCTCAGGAAGGAAAAAGTTAATGAAAAGTTCTTTATTTTTTAACCAAGCAATGAGCAGAGGTCCTGCTGCACAACTCTTGGTCAGCAAAGCACAGAATGTGTTAGAAAAGGGATGACAGTTTTATAAAACACCACCACCACAGTACAGAAGCCAGGCTGGGCCTGCACTGACATCAGAACTGCTCTGCAGAAGCATTTATTGCTTCTGAAAGCATCCAGTGATCAGTTTGCTCGGGGCAGCCTTGAGCTCCTGGTTCCTCAGGCTGTAGATGAGAGGGTTCACTGCTGGAGGCACCACTGAGTACAGAACAGACAGCAACAGATCCAGGGTTGGGGAGGAGACAGAGGGAGGCTTCAGGTAGGCAAAGAAGGAAGTGCTGAGAAACAGGGAGACCACAGCCAGGTGAGGCAGGCAGGTGGCAAAGGCTTTGTGGCGTCCCTGCTGAGAGGGGATCCTCAGCACTGCCCTGAAGATCTGCACATAGGACACCACAATGAACACAAAACAGACAAAGAATAAGCAGCCACTGAGCACAATAAGCCGAAGTTCCCTGAGGTAGGATGTGGAGCAGGAGAGCTTGAGGATCTGGGGGATTTCACAGAAGAACTGGTCCAGAGCATTGCCCTGGCAGAGGGGCAGGGAAAATGTATTGGCTGTGTGCAGCAGAGCATTGAGACCACCAGAGGCCCAGGCAGCTGCTGCCAGGTGGAGACAAACTGCTGCTGCCCAGGAGGGTCTCATAGTGCAGGGGTCTGCAGATGGCAACGTAGCGATCGTAGGACATGGTGGTGAGGAGAAAAAACTCTGCTGACATCATAAAGATAAAGGAAAATACTTGAGCAGCACATCCCAGGAAGGAAATGTCCCTGGTGTCCCTCAGGGAATTGGCCATGGATTTGGGAACAGAGGTGGAGATGCAGCCTATGTCACTGAGGGCAAGGTTCATGAGGAAGAAGTACATGGGGGTGTGGAGGTGGTGGTCCCAGGCTATGGTGGTGATGGTGAGGCCATTGCCCAGCAGGGCAGCCAGGTAGATGGCCAGGAAGAGCCAGAAGTGCAGGAGCTGCAGCTGCCTTGTGCCTGTGAATGGCAGGAGGAGGAAGTGGGTGATGGAGCTGCTGTTGGACATCTGCTGCCTGTAGGAATGTCTAAGAAAGAAAATAAAGCAAAACTTTATGACAGACTCCTCTGAGAAGAAGCACTCCAGGGGGCACAGCAATCCCCCAGTTGCAGTGGATTTGCCATCTGGTTTGTTCTGGCTGAGGCTGCTGTGAGGAGCAGGAGCTCAGACCATGTGCTGCCAAGGACTCATCTCAGCTTTGCTACAGTGGAGCTACTCTGCCCATTAGGCTGTTCCCTCTGCCCTGCACTTTCCCCTGTGCTGCCTTGCAGATGTTATGCCCAAATTAGCCCTTAGAATCCCCCCAGCTCTCTGTGCTCTGAGGAGAGCAGGGGAGCACTGGTTCAAAGGACAGTTCTGTGAACTCTTCCCTGTCCCAGCCCAGACGTAGTATCATAGTATCATAGTATCATAGTATCATAGTATCACAGTATCAGTCAGGGTTGGAAGGGACCACAAGGATCATCTAGTTCCAACCCCCCTGCCATGGGCAGGGACACCCTACACTAGAGCAGGCTGCCCAGAGCCTCATCCAGCCTGGCCTTAAACACCTCCAGGGACAGGGCCTCAACCACCTCCCTGCACAACCCATTCCAGGGCCTCACCACCCTCATGGGGAAGAACTTCCTCCTCACCTCCAGCCTGAATCTCTCCACCTCCAGCTTCATTCCATTCCCCCTAGTCCTATCACTACCTGCTAGCCTGAGAAGTCCCTCCCCAGCCTTCCTGTAGCCCCCTTCAGATCCTGGAAGGCCACAATGAGGTCACCTGGGAGCCTTCTCTTCTCCAGCCTGAACAGCCCCAACTCCTTCAGTCTGTCCTCACAGCAGAGGTGCTCCAGCCCTCTGCTCCTCCTCGTGGCCCTTCTCTGGACACCTTCCAGCACCTCCACATCCCTCTTGGAATAGGGGCTCCAGAACTGGAGGCAGTACTGCAGGTGGGGTCTCAGCAGGGCTGAGCAGAGGGGGAGAATCCCCTCCCTTGCCCTGCTGGCCACACTTCTCCTGCTGCAGCCCAGGCTCTGCTTGGCTTTCCAGGCTGCAAGTGCACCCTGAGAGCTGCTGGTGAGCTTCTCCTCCCCCAGCACCCCCAAGTCTCTCTCCTCAGGGCTGCTCTCCAGCCAGTCCCTGCCCAGCCTGGATTTGTGCCTGGGATTACCTCCACCCAGATGCAGCTGTGAGAGACAGAGCAGGACTCAGCCTCTCATGAAGAGAATCAAAGGACTCTGGAAGCAGAGTGCTGACCCCCAAAGAAAGGCTCAGCACTGCCCAGTACCCTATGGGAGCGCTGGGCCTTCCTGGGGGCAGCTCCTAGCCCAGCAGGAGGGACAGAACAGTCAGGGATCCTGGGGATGAGATGCTCTAAAGAGTCATTGCCCAGCAGACAGCACCCAGAGACATCTGCAGAGAAGTACCGAGAGAGCAGCCTGAACACAGCTTGCCCCAGGGCTTCTTGGCACCTTCCTCTCATTCCCAGCCCCTATCTCTCCTGCCTGGAGCTGTCCCTGCCAGGAAAGTCTCAAGAGCACCTCCGACTCACCATGTCAGCAACTGCAGTGACTTCTCCTCCAGTGAACTCTCAGCATCCTCCCAGTCCTGGCCACCCTGAAGCTCTTTCTGCCTTGGTCATCTCCCTGAGATCCTCTGGCAGTGCCCTCAGCCCTGCTGTGCTGTGCAGAGAAGCTGCTCCTGGGCAGAACTCCATGCAGCCCAGGAGCCTGGCCCAGCTCAGCAGCAGAGGATCAGCCCAGGGCATTTAAAGGAGCCCTCTGGTGGCTTTGGTGCCAGGTAAACCTCAGGGACTGAGAGGAAGCTGATGAAACCTCCCAAGAAGTCAAAGTTAGAGTCAAACTCTGAAGCTTCTTGTAGTATTAATAGGTTCGACTTGGGGACACTACAGGGAAAGTGTCCTCAGGTTCTGGTGAGAGCACAGAACTGAGGTACTCCTGACAGGTCAGGACAAGCAGCTAAAAGTGGCTCTCCTGCTGAGTAAATCTGTAGGGGTTTCATTGATCCAAAGGGCCAAGCCCTGACCCCCAGCCCCTGGCAAGGCAGATCCTGTCCCTCACCTGTGGCTCAGAGCTCTGCCAGGAGCAGTGGGGAGTGAGGGTGAGCAGTGATCAGGGTAGGAAATTCTAGGACACTTTGTGGCATCCAGAAGCAGCAAGGATGAAACTAACTCCAGAGCCTCCAAAGAAGTTTCTCCTGGCAGCATTTCTGCACCAGCCACATTTGTACTGAGCAGATGGCTGCAGAGTGTGGTGCCCCGATCAGACTTTGTCAGGTTTTGCTGTGGTTTGCTTGCAAAGAGACAACTCCTGCTGAAAAGTAATGAAATGTACCCTGTGAAATCACTTTCATCAGATGCTTTGTGCAATAAAAACCTCTCCAATTAGCTGCAGAAACCTTGGCAAGATTTAGAGGATAAGTTGTGGCTCGGCAGTGTTTAATGATCCCCATGGAGTATTTGGGGCTGAGTCCATGATCCTCAGGTACTGCCAAGAGACTAAAGGAGCCTCTCAAGAAGTCCAAGTCAGAAGAAAAACCCAAAGTACCTTGAAGCACTGATTGGCCTCACTGGGGGTAGTTACTGTTAAAACCTTCCCAGGGACTCATTAGAGCAGCTCATTGGAGGCCATGATTGCAGGGAGACAAAAGGCAAAGTACAGGGAAGAAAAACTTGCCTGTGGTTTAGGAAGCAGAAAGGCCAAGCCCTGACCACAGCCCTTGGATTAGTAGAGCCTGAAAGCCTCAAAGCAAAGTTTCTCCTCACAGGCCTTGGTGTCAGAGGCAACTGCCAGAGGCAAGGGGACAAAGACCTTGGTCCTGTTGGACCTCTCAGCCTTGCCAGAACCCTTGGCCATCCCCACTGCAGCCTGTCCTACACTGTCCCATGCCTGCTCCTCTTTCCCTTCAGGCTGCTGACTCCAATCTTGCTTCCCCACCCAGCTCTCCCCCTGCCATTTCCATCCCTTCCCTGAGCTGTCTCAGCTCTCACTGCCAATTCCTGACACCTCTGGATGGCCTCATGCATTGCAGCTCTGCCCTTTGAGGGACATTTCTTTGGCCTCATCTCCAGTCTGAACCTTCCAAGCTGCACTTTGTGAAGGTTTTGGTCTCTTGCCATGGTGAGGATGTGGCACTTGCCCTGGCATGTTCATGGCACTGGTCCAATAGAGTCAATCTGCCAGGCCTCACCATAGTCATGTGTGATGGCTTCCATGGTCAACTCCACCCCTTGGCCACGAGCCCACCTATGCATAGCATCTCTCCCTAGATGTCCTGATGTTCTCTACCTGCTCATTGTTTTGGTGTTCTTCAGGAGCACAGCTCCTAGGCACAGGAGCATCCCCATGGCTTACCTTCAGAGCCATGTTTCCTACCTGAGCAGCAAGGTCCTGCCACAATGAAGCAGCCCAGGTGGATTTACCCCTGCCTTGCCAATTGATCTTCTTCCACTGCCACCATCCAAGAATCTGTGTAAAGATTAAGTCCTGGACGGTTTTCTCTCTCAGCAATCACTAAAGGCAGTTGGATGCTTTCACTTCTGCGTATTGACTCCATTCCCCTTTTCCTTCAGTGGCCTCAACAACTTGTTGTGTAAGACTCCATACAGCAGCTCCCACCCCCAGTGGTTTCCTACCATGAGATCTCAATAGGATCCATCAATAACCAGAGCATGAGGCCTTTCATCTTCAGATAACTCCTTGTATGGTGCTGCCTCCTGGGCACCAACCACTTCTTCAGGTGATGCTCCAAAATCTCTGCCTTCTGGCCAGTCCAGAGTCTCTTCCAGAATCCCTGGCTGCTTTGGTTTCCCCAGCGGAGCTCGCTGCATAATCACTGCTGCTCACTCACTGCCTGTAGTGCTGGGCTCATGATGTGTCAAGGGAAAGTTCCCTCTGAACATCCAATGCAGCACAGGCAAGCTGGGTGCTGAGAGGAGAGCTGCTTCTGTCCCCATTACCTCTGAAGCAGCTCCAACTCCACCCTAGGCTGCTGTCTTGGGTTTAAGGAATGAGACAGCTGCTCTGCAACCCTTCTCTAAAGTAGTTCATTAAAGTCTTCCACACAGGATTGGAGAGAATGGAAGTTTAAATGAAAGTACTCTTCATAACTTCATCCTACAGTACAGAGCATAGAGAAGACACAAAATCCACAGTCCACCTCAGCAGAGGTTCTCCAAAAACTTCCTCAGGTCAAAGCTTCCCACAGCCTTCCTCCAAACAGAGCCAAACAGCCAGGCTGCAAATGCCCCCTCCTGCACCATGCCTCTTTGGCCCTGCCCCATACCTGAGTGATGCAGCTACAAATTCTGCTTGCCAGCTCCAGGCTGAGCCAGACCAGGCCACCCCAGGCTCCAATTGGCAGCATTGCCATGGCCAAACCTGGCCTCACTCCCCTGCACCAAACCCCATTAAAGCTCTGTGAACATCCCAGGAGCAGAGAGGGAGGAAAAGAGAAGAACAAACAGGAATGTCCATTTGTACAGCGATGCAGGGCTTATGGGAATGAAATAACAAAAGATTACACTTTCCAGTTCACTTCCTGGACCTATCTACCCTCTGGAGGCCTCTACTCTATGGTTTCAGACATCCCAGTGCCTTAAACCCACAACAGCTGCTAGGATCTCCTTCTCAGTTGGTGTGTAGTGGGCTTCTGATCCTCCATATCCTCTACTCCAAAACCCCAATGGCTGACCTCGGTTTCACCTGATGTCTCCTGCCAGAGACTCCAAGTGAGACCGTGCTCCCTGGCTGCACTGTAGGGGACATTTTGCACCGATGGTCCTGTTTGGATAGGCCCAAGTGCTCCTGCACAGCACTCTCTTGCTTGATCTGTTCAAAGCCTTGTTGTTGCTCATTGCCCCACTCAGAATGATTCTTCTTTTGGATCACTTGATAGAGAGGGCTCACAAGTTGACTATATGTGGTGGGTTGAAATTCCGCCCCCCCAATATAAACTGTGCCAGACCAACTCAGTTAGAAGCAAAATGCAAGCTGTATTTACAAGAAAAACTACACTCTACAATGGAATGCAATGAATGTGTGCAAAATATACAGAACTGACAATATTGTACAGATATTTACAATTAGCAAACAACACAAAAACCCCTGGTCAGAGACCCGTTCCACTGCCCCCCTCCCTTTTCCCACAAGAGAGAAAGGAGCAGAGAGAAAAGCAATGGGTTAGACTTAACTAAACAATGCAGCCAAGCTCAGCCAGAACCAGATTAGTCTCTCCTGAGCAAAGCAAGGAGAGAGATCAGAAAAGAGAAAGAATTGTTTTGGTACAGCCTGGTTTATGGCAATGAATTTGTTTAGAATAATCTTTACTTTTCCTTTTTACACCCAAAGTGATTCGTTAATATTTTTCTACTTTTCTGCTCAAAATCTGTAACTGAATTTTAAAGGCATAGTTTAAAACCACCACAGCAGGTCCAGCTCAGTCTGATTTCTTACCAGTAGCACATGGAGATAGATCTCCTGTTGTGCGTGAAAAGAAACTACTGGGGACAGCTCTCCATGCTCCCTGGCTGCAGTGTGGAGGATATTTTGCACCAATGGTGCCATTCAGATAGGCCCAAGTGCCACTGCACAGCTCCCTCCAGTTTGATCTGCTCAAAGCCTTGCTGCTCACTGCCCCACTCAAAATGATTCTTCTTTCAGGTTACTCGATAGAGAGGGCTCACAAGATGACTACAGCCAGGGACATGCATTCTGCAGAGCCCCACAAGGCCTAGGACAGACAGTGTCTCCTTCTGTTGGATGGTGGAGACATGGTTGCTATCCTGTTGACCTTGTCCATAGGTACATGACAGCATCTATCCTGCTGTTTTATTGCCAAGAACTGAATTTCCTCTGCAGGTCCTTTGACCTTGCTTTTCTTTATAGCAAATTCAGCCTTCAGATGTATCTGAATATTTTTTCCTCCCTTCTCCAACCCTTCTTCTGCCTTGTGGCCCCACACAATGGTGTCATGGATGTACTGTAGTTGTTCAGGGGCATCAGCCTTCCCAGTGCAGTCTGGATTAGTCCATGACAAATGGTGGAGCTATGCTTCCACCTTGGGGCAGTTTATTCCAGGTGTATTGCACACCCCTCCAGGTGAAAGCAAACTGTGGCCTGCACTCTCTGCCAAAGGAATTGAGAAGGCAGCATTGGCACTGTCACTTGTAGGGAACCTCTTGGCTGCCTTCGACTCCAGCTCATCCTGGAGCTCCAGCGTGTCTGGCACAGCAGCACTCCGTGGCACTGTCACTTCACTCAGGCCTCGATAGTCCACTGTTAATCTCCACCCTGTCAGGTTTCTGCACTGCCCAGATGGGACTGTTGAAAGGCAAATGTGTCTTGCTGGTCACTCTCTGGATCTCCAGCTGGTGAATCAGTTCATGAATGGGAACCAGTGAGTCTTGGTTTGTGTGATACTGCTGCCAGTGGGCAGTCCTGATAGCAACTGGCAGCTGTTGTTCTTCAACCTGCAGCAGTGACACAAGGAAGGGATTCTCCACAAGGCCAGGCAGGGCAGACAGCCCTCTGATCTTCTCTGTATTCACCATGGCCACACTGAAAGCCCATCGAGAGCCCTTTGGGTGCTTGAAGTACCCTCTCTTGAGGTAGTCTGTGCCAAGAATGCAAGGGGCCTCTGGGCCAGCCACAATGGGATGTTTTCCCAGTTATTCCCTGTTAGGCTCACATCAGCTTCTAGTACAGACAGCTTCTGGCAGCCTCCTGTCACTCCAGAAATCCAGATGGATCCAGTGCCTTTGTGCCCGGATGGCATCAATGTACACTGTGCCCCTGTGTCTGCCAACACCTTCTGCTCCTGTGGCTTTGATGTGCCAGGCCATCGAACCCACACAGTGTAGCGCACACTGCCATCCCTTCCCTCCCCCTGGCAAAAGGCAGGGCCCCTCTACTCCTGGTCTTCATCAGAGTATTCACTGTCTGATCCTTTTGGTGCCTGGCTAGAGGTCCCCTCCTCAGGATCAAGGGATGTAACCTCAGTTCTCTGCCTGCAAGATCCTTCATTACCCTCTTGGCTCTCCACAGCAGCTACCTTTGCTGCCTGCTTAGATGATCCCTTCCTAACCACCATCTTTGCTCTCCATTCTCATACTCGAGTTCCCAGTTCAGAAGTGGCTTCACTATCCACTTCCTTCTGTCCTCCCCCTGGTCATGAAGGAAGAACCAGAGTGCTCCACGTAGTGTGCATCTGGGGCTCCCTTTCCCTCCATCTGGGGCAGGAGGGGACTGATTTCTTGGGGCACAGTTGGTAGATGAGGCACTGGCTCGTGGCCTGTGTGCATGGGACCTCCTCTGGATCTGTGGGGACACTCTTGGCATCTAGGTCACCATAGATAACTTCCAGCACTGCTAATTCTCTCAGGCAGTGGATGCCTTCATCTGCAGTGTTCCACTTCCCTGGAAAACTCACAAGGTCCTCCTTGCATGGGTCCCTTGCCCTCACGCCTCACAGGAGTTGTCTTCAGAGGCTGCATATGTCTGTTTCTTTTCCAATTCCTTTCTCAGTCCCTCTGTTTCTGGCATTGGGTCCCAGTTGTTGGCCTCTTTCCTTTCTAGCAGCTGACTGGCAGCTCTGTTTATCCCTGCACCACAGCAGCCAAGCAGCAATGCACTCTCCTGGCTGGCAGCTGTAGTCCTTGCTCAGCTCTGCTGAGGTTAGGGACCAGGTAGTGTCTGCTTCCTGCTTGATCTCACTCACTCCCTTAGATCTCCCAGTTGATGGACCAGCCCCTTGATCAGAAACTTCCTCATCCCTTACTGTGGTGGGTTAACACCCTTTTCTGGGAACAAAAGAACAAAGCAGGGGGGAGGGCTTGCAGGTACTTTTCACTCCCTGCAGGGCATTTTCCGCCTGGGAAGCTGAGTCTGTTCCACTCCCCCCTTCCTGCCCAGCTAGGGTATAAAAAGCAGGACCTCATAGCTGTTGGCCCCCGGCTTTTCTGGCTTCTGCCTCTGCTGGACGAGAGCTACTGCAGCTACCCTCCTGCTCCTCTGCCACGTGGTCGGACCTGCTGCCTCCACGCTTCCTCAGAGAAAGGCTGGTTTTGGATTATTCTCTTGGGTTTTTTTTGTCCCCCTCCAATCCATCCTTGTTCCTTGCCCTTGTGAACCTTTTTCCTGTAATTGTTATATATACATATATATTGCTTAAAGACAACTCTTTGCCTCTCTACTTCCAAGCCGACTCCAAATTATTGTTTGGTGGATTTGCTCTTTCCTTTTCTCCCCTCTCTGTTGGGAGGGAAGAGGGGGGGAGTGGGGGGAGAGATTCTCAGCCTTGCCCCCCACCTGAGCTCTTAACTTCCAGTTAAGGCTCAAACCACCACAATTTTTTGGTGCCTCCAACGTGGGGCTTGGAAATTAATCTTGTCTTGGGAAAGCAAAACTTTGTCTGAAAAAGGGACTGGAAGTAGAGATGGCGATTTTAAAGAGCCTGGTGGTCCAAGCCTTTGCCTGGGTGTTTGGCTGGAGCTTTTGGACCCACATCTACAAATTAATAACTTACCATGTGGTGTGGTTAATGATAGAGATGCTGATCAAATGGATGAAAACTTTACCAGTGAAGCTGGGCATGTATCTCCTGAATTCATTGAGTTTCACTGTCAGTGGTAACTTTTCTAACACAGGAAATTTTCCTGCAGAAGGCTGTGAAACCAATGGTGTAGATAAATGTGCCTGTGATGGAGAATTGCTGTACATTGCAATATGCTCCATATGCTTGAATGTAATCCTTACAGGGGCATTTGCTGTGACCGTGTTGGGTGGGGGACGAGCTAACCCATTAAGAGCTGTTTGGAGGGTGATAACACACTCCTTTGCACTCTTTAACGACTGGGGGCGTGTCTGCTGTGGGCATTGTGAGCACTCTGTAAACACAAAGAGGGAGGGGTCAGGTTGTAATGAGTGTGCCAGATCTCAGCCTGAGCCCCAGGCACAAGGGTCTGCCCCACCACCAGCAGCTCCACAGTTAACCCCTGATGCTCCTGCCAATGCAGTCTCTCTGGCACCAGTCACCACACGCAGGAAAAGAAGTCAAAAATCATCGCCAAGCACAGATGGAGAGGAAGGAACCTCAGCAGGCCCCAGCACCTCACAGAACCCAGCGGTGGATGAAGATGAGTCAGACCAGGAAATAACTGTCACATCGTTACCCAGAAAGGAACTAAGGCAAACTCATCTGGATTACACAAGGAAAGAGGGTGAGCCAATACTGAGCTGGGCCTGAGATGCTGGGACGAGGGGGTGGACACAGTGGACCTGGATAAGAGGGAGGCAAAGCTTTTAGGCTCCCTGACTCGTGATGCTGGTCTGGACAAAGAGTTACCCAGACTCGATGGAACACACACTCTCTGGGCCCGGATCCTCAATGCCATCAAGAGCCGGTACCACTCAAGAGATGACCTGCCCTGGGCCCCAGTTAGATGGACAACTATGGAACAGGGCATTCGCTACCTGAGACAGATGGCTGTGCTGGAAATAATTGATGGGGATGGCCAGCTCCCTTTGGACCCAGATGAGGTGCCCATGAGACGGCCCTTTGCGAAGAAACTCACCCAGGGTGCTCCTCAGAAATATGCTCCCACATTAGGAGGGATACTCCTGACTGGACAGGATGGAAGTCCTAAAACTGTCTGTGAGTTTGCCAATGATTTAAGGGAATATGAGGACAGCGTAAATCAGAAACCCCTGATCTCAGCCATAGAAACTATGGCCAAAGACATTGTCAAAGAGATCAAGACCTCCATGTCTGAACTGAAAAGGGGGAGCGATGCCTCCTTTTCCCCTTCTCCCTCAGAATGGATCCAGGTTTCAGCAATCAGGAACAGGCGACCTTCCCCTAGGAGAGCACCCCAAGCCAATCGGGGGATGTCAAGAGGGTCTCTGTGGAGGTTCCTCTGTGACCACGGAGAGGACATGGACACCTGGCATGGCCAACCCACATCTGCCCTCTGGAACAGAGTGCGGGAACTGCAAGGTGGCCACACTGGGGACAACTCATCCAGAAGAAGGGCTGCCCCAGTTTCCCGGAGTGGTCCCTCTCGCTCAAGAGACCCTTCCCCTAGTCACACAGGACCCTGCGACAAGTGTGGACATCGCCGCCAGCATTAGAGGTGCCCTACCTCCAGCCAGGTGGAGGCCAGGGATAACAGAGTATACTGGGATGTGTATGTGAAATGGCCTGGCACTTCAGAAGCCCAGAAGTACCGAGCTCTGGTGGACACAGGGGCCCAATGCACCCTGATACCATCGAGGTACAAAGGGGCTGAACCCATAAGCATTCAGGGAGTCACAGGGGGCTCACAAGACCTGACTGTACTGCAAGCTGAGATAAGCCTGACCGGGAATGAATGGGGAAAGCACGACATAGTGACTGGTCCAGATGCACCTTGCATTCTTGGCATTGACTTTCTGCGGGAGGGATGCTTCAAGGACCCTAAGGGGCACAAGTGGGCATTTGGGGTGGCAGCTGTGGAGACTGCAGGCAAAGAACAGCTGTCCACCAAGCCCGAGCTGTCGGATGACCCCTCCGTGGTGGGCAGCCATAAGGTGCAGGATTTGAAGCTACCTATTGCCTCTCGCATAGTGCATCGCAGGCAATACAGGACCAACAGAGACTCTCTGCACCCCATACACCAACTGATTCGACGACTGGAGAGCCAGAAGGTGATCAGCAAGGCTCACTCCCCCTTCAACAGCCCAATATGGCCAGTGCGGAAGGCAAATGGGGAATGGAGACTGACCGTGGACTACCGTGGCCTGAATGAGGTGACTCCTCCGATCAGCGCTGCTGTGCCGGACATGCTGGAGCTCCAGTACGAGCTGGAATCGAAGGCGGCCAAGTGGTATGCCACAATTGACATTGCTAATGCCTTTTTCTCCATTCCCATTGCAGAAGAATGCAGGCCACAGTTTGCTTTCACTTGGAGGGGAGTACAGTATCAGTGGAATCGGTTGCCTCAGGGCTGGGTCCATAGCTCGACCATCTGCCATGAGGTGATCCAGACTGCCTTAGAGAAAGGTGGGGCCCCTGAGCATCTGCAGTTCATCGATGACATCACCGTATGGGGTGAGACAGCAGAGGAAGTCTACCAGAAGGGTGAGAAGATAATCGATATCCTACTGGAGGCTGGCTTTGCCATCAAGAGAAGTAAGGTCAAAGGGCCTGCCAGGGAGATCCAGTTCCTGGGCATTCAATGGCAGGATGGCTGTTGCCACATCCCTCAGGAGGTGGTGAACAGGGTAGCCACTATGGTGCAGCCCACGAACAAGAAAGAGACACAGTCCTTTTTGGGGCTTGTGGGCTTCTGGAAAATGCACATTCCCGGGTACAGTCAGATTGTGAAGCCTCTCTTCCATGGAACAAGGAAGAAAAATGATTTTGTGTGGGGACCTGAGCAGCAGGTGGCATTTGACCAGATCAAACGAGAGGTGGTCCACGCTATGGCTCTGGGACCTGTTCGAACCGGACCAGAGATCAAGAACGTGCTGTACACTGCGGCCGGTGAGAATGGTCCTACGTGGAGCTTGTGGCAGAAGGCTCCTGGTGAAACCAGGGGCAGGCCCCTAGGTTTCTGGAGTAAGGGGTACAAAGGCTCCGAGGCCAACTACACCGCGACAGAAAAGGAAATCCTAGCTGCCTATGAGGGCGTCCGGGCTGCCTCTGAGGTAATTGGGACTGAGTCACCTCTATTTCTGGCTCCAAGGCTTCCAGTCCTGACCTGGATGTTCAAAGGAAGAGGCTCAACCCCACATCATGCCACAGATGCCACCTGGAGTAAGTGGATGGCCCTGATAACGCAGCGAGCTCGAATGGGGAGCTTCGAACGCCCTGGCATAGTGGAAGTGATCACCAGCTGGCCAGAGGGTGCTGACTTTGGAATGCCACCAGAGCAGACAGTGAGCCGTGCTGAGGAGGCTCCCCCATACAACGATCTCCCTGACAATGAGAAGGGCTATGCTCTATTTACAGATGGGTCCTGCCGGCTTGTGGGGAGCAAGCGGAGATGGAAGGCAGCTGTCTGGAGCCCAACAAGGCAAGTGGCGGAAGCAAGGGATGGAGAAGGCGAATCCAGTCAGTACGCAGAGGTAAAAGCTGTCCAGCTGGCCCTGGATATAGCAGAACGAGAGAACTGGCCAGTGCTGTACCTCTACACTGACTCCTGGATGGTAGCCAATGCCTTGTGGGGGTGGCTGAAGGAATGGAAGAGGAACGGGTGGCAGAGAAAAGGGAAGCCTGTTTGGGCCGCTGAGCTGTGGCAAGACATCGCTGCCCGCCTGGACAGGCTGCCAACAAAGGTACGGCACATCGATGCGCACGTCCCCCCAGAGCAGAGCCAATGACGAACACCAGCATAACCACCAAGCAGATCTGGCTGCTAACATCTCCCAAATAGACTTGGATTGGGAACACAAGGGTGAGCTGTTCTTAGCTCGCTGGGCCCATGACACTTCTGGCCACCAAGGGAGAGATGTCACATACCTGTGGGCTCGGGACAGATCAGTGGACATCTCTCTGGAGGCCATCTCACAGGTCATCCATGAGTGTGACATCTGTGCTGCCATCAAGCAGGCCAAGCGCATGAGGCCTCTGTGGTATGGGGGGAGATGGTCGAGATATAAGTACGGAGAGGCCTGGCAGATCGACTCCATCACCCTGCCTCGGTCTCACAGCGGCAAGCAGTACGTACTGACCATGGTGGAGGCAAGTACAGGCTGGCTGGAGACCTACCCAGTACCTCATGCCACTGCTCGCAACACCATCCTGGGCCTGGAGAGACATATCCTGTGGAGACACGGCACCCCCGGGAGGATTGAGTCAGACAATGGAACCCACTTCAAGAACCACCTCATAAGGGACTGGGCAAAGGAACATGGCATTGAGTGGATTTACCACATCCCATACCATGCACCAGCTGCCGGGAAGATCGAACGCTACACTGGCTTGCTAAAGACCACCCTAAAAGCCATGGGGGGTGGAACCTTTAGGAACTGGGAAAAACACCTAGCTCAAGCCACTTGGTTAGTGAACAGCAGAGGAGCTGTGAACCGAGCTGGTCCTGCCCAGTCCCACCTGCTGCAAACAGTGGATGGAGATGGAGTTCCTGTGATTGCTGAGAAGAACCTGCTGGGAAAGGCAGTGTGGGTTTTTCCTGCTGCTGGTGGGGGCAAACCAACCCGAGGGGTGGTCTCAGCTGAGGGTCCTGGTCACACCTACTGGGTCATGTTAGAAACTGGGGACATTCAGTGTATCCCACAGCGGAACGTGACTCTGGCTGAGAGGGGATGAACTCGGGGTGGGGCAACACTTATCAATGTATTATAGTCATTGTGTAAATAGTTATAAGTTGTTCTAAGTTTCTCCCTCCTAGCATAATACCAGCCTAGCATCGAGGACACAACGTACACACTGCACACCAGTGCACCAGAGAGCTCCTGCATCATCGCACCTGTACCCGATGTCCCCTGCAGCAATGGACTGTACCCAATGTCCCTGCAGCAATGGACTGTACCCAATGTCCCTACAGCAATGGACTGTTCCTGGCTTTTCCCTTCCAAAGACAAACTGATTCCTGATTTTTCTCCACATCCCTGCCCAGTTCAAGCAGCACCTACATTAACCATCACCAGAGAGAGAGAGAGACTTGCCCTGGGAGAGAGCGAGCCGGGATAACAAGGCACTTGCATCAAGGATCTGAATATCACGTGTCAAGATTGCATGAAGGGGCTGTGGCAGGAGAGAGGAAGTGGAACAGAGGGGTGGATTGTGGTGGGTTAACACCCTTTTCTGGGAACAAAAGAACAAAGCAGGGGGGAGGGCTTGCAGGTACTTTTCACTCCCTGCAGGGCATTTTTCGCCTGGGAAGCTGAGTCTGTTCCACTCCCCCCTCTTCCTGCCCAGCTAGGGTATAAAAAGCAGGACCTCATAGCTGTTGGCCCCGGCTTTTCTGGCTTCTGCCTCTGCTGGACGAGAGCTACTGCAGCTGCCCTCCTGCTCCTCTGCCACGTGGCCGGACCTGCTGCCTCCACGCTTCCTCAGAGAAAGGCTGGTTTTGGATTATTCTCTTTTTTTTTTGGTCCCCCTCCAATCCATCCTTGTTCCTTGCCCTTGTGAACCTTTTTCCTGTTATTGTTATATATATACATATATATTGCTTAAAGACAACTCTTTGCCTCTCTACTTCCAAGCCGACTCCAAATTATTGTTTGGTGGATTTGCTCCTTCCTTTTCTCCCCTCTCTGTTGGGAGGGAAGAGGGGGGGAGTGGGGGAGAGATTCTCAGCCTTGCCCCCCACCCGAGCTCTTAACTTCCAGTTAAGGCTCAAACCACCACACTTACCAATCAATGACAGGCACCTGTGTTCCTCAGGGCTCAGTGCTGGGACCACTTCTGTTTAGTATCTTCATTGGCAACCTCGATGAAGACACAGAGTGAGTCAGCAGTGAGTCAGCAGATGACACCAAGTTAGGTGGCAGAGGTGATATGCAGGAGGGTAGGGAGGTTCTACAGAGGGACTTGTAGAGATTGGATCCATAGGCAGCTTTAACAGGAGGAGCTTCAACAAGGCCAAGTGCCAGGTCCTGCTCTTGGGTCACAACAACCCCAAGCAATGCTCCACACTTGGGGCAGTGTGGCTGGAGGCAGAAAGGGACCTGGGGGTGCTCATGGACAAGCAGCTGAATAGGACCCAGCAGCGTGCCCAGGTGGCCAAGAAAGCCAAAGGCATCCTGGCTGGGATCAGCAGTGCTGTGTCCAGCAGGAGCAGGGGGGTGACTCTACCCTGGTACTCAGCTTTGGTAAGGCCACACTTCGAGTGCTGTGTGCAGTTTTGGGTACCTCCATACAAGAGAGCTGTGGAGGTGCTGGAGCCAGTGCAGAGGAGGGCAAGGAAGCTGTGAAGGACCTGGAGAATAAATCTGATGAAGACAGACTGAAGGAACCCGGAAGCTCCAGGCCAGTCAGCCTGACCTCAGTGCCAGGGAAAATGATGGAGCAGATTATCCTGGCGGCAATGACTGTGCACCTGCAGGATGGCCAAGGGCTCAGGCCCAGCCAGCATGGAGTTAGGAAGGGCAGGTCCTGCCTGACCAACCTGATCTCCTTCTATGCCCAGGTGACTGCCTGGTGGATGTGGGGCAGGCTGTGGATGTGGTCTACCTGGACTTCAGCAAGGCCTTTGACACCTTCCCCCACAGCAAACTGCTGGCCAAGCTGTCAGCCCCTGGCTTGGACAGCAGCACTCTGAGCTGGGTTAGGAACTGGCTGGAGGCTGAGCCCAGAGAGTGGTGGTGAATGGTGCCACAGCCAGCTGGCAGCCAGGCACCAGTGGTGTCCCCCAGGGATCAGTGCTGGGCCCCATCCTCTTCAATATCTTCATTGATGATCTGGATGAGGGGACTGAGACAGTCATCAGCAAGTTTGCAGCTGACAGCAAGTTGGGAGCAGATGTTGGTCAGTTAGAGGGCAGAAGGGCTCTGCAGAGGGACCTTGACCAACTGGACAGATAAGCCGAGTCCAACAGGATGGCATTCAACAAGTCCAAGTGCCAGGGGCTGCACTTTGGCCACAGCAACCCCATGCAGAGCAGCAGGCTGGGGTCAGAGTGGCTGGAGAGCTGCCAAACAGAGAGGGACCTGGGGGTGCTGATTGACAGCTGCCTAAACATGAGCCAGCAGTGTGCCCAGGTGGCCAAGAAGGCCAATGGCATCCTGGCCTGCATTAGGAATAGAGTGTCCAGCAGGAGCAGGGAGGTCATTGTGCCCCTGTACTCTGCATTGGTTAGGCCACACCTTGAGTCCTGTGTCCAGTTCTGGGCCCCTCAGTTTAAGAAGGACATTGAGACACTTGAACATGTCCAGAGAAGGGCAACAAGGCTGGGGAGGGGTCTGGAGCACAGCCCTGTGAGGAGAGGCTGAGGGAGCTGGGGTTGCTTAGCCTGGAGAAGACGAGGCTCAGGGGAGACCTCACTGCTCTCTACAACTACCTAAAAGCTGGTTGTAGCCAGGAAGAGGTTGGTCTCTTCTCTCTAGCAACCAGCAGCAGAACAAGAGGACACAGTCTCAAGCTGTGCCAGGGGAGGTTTAGTCTGGAGGTGAGGAGAAAGTTCTTCACTGAGAGAGTCATTGGCCACTGGGATGTGCTGCCCAGGGAGGTGGTGGAGTCCCCGTCCCTGGAGGTGTTCAAGAGGGGATTGGATGTGGCACTTGGTGCCATGGTCTAGTCATGAGGTCTGTGGTGACAGGTTGGACTCGATGATCTTTGAGGTCTCTTCCAACCTTGGTGATACTGTGATTTGGGGATAGTTAGTGTGAAAAAGAGGAGGCTGAGGGGAGACCTCATGGCTCTGTACAACTACCAGATAAGAGGTTGTGAAGAGGTTGGTGCTGGTCTCTTCTCACAGGTAATTAGTGACAGAACAAGAGGCAATAGACTTGGTGATCCTGAATGTTTCTGTGATGCTGTGGTTCCTCTAGAGGACAAATGCCATGTGACAAATCTCCCCACGTGGGAACCTAAGGGAGGAGCTCATGGAATGTTCAGATGTTCTTCATGTTTGTGTGGGATCCTGGAGGGTGCTAAGTGATGTTGTACCTTGGAACCCTGTTTAGAAAGGATGGGAGCTGGAGATAAGGAAATGCTGCAGCCTTGAAGTGGATGGGAAAAGCAGTTGGGGAAAATAACCTCTGTTAGAGTAAGACAAAAGAGTGAGCTTGAGGGGTGGGAGACTGTGGGAGAATGAATTGAAGCATGTAGGAAGCTCTCAATCCACAGGCACTGGCTAGGCAGATGGAGGTCATGTGGCCTACCTGTGGCCATGGACACCTCCTGGCAGCTGCTGTCAGTTTGTGTTTTGGCTCTCTGTGTGCAGAGCAGCAGCAGGAACCAAGCCCCACACGATCTGCTCAGCAAGAGCCACAGCCCCACACTGCCTGCTGGCACTTCCTGCTTACAGCTGAGCTGACCTCAGCTGCCACCCAGCACCCCTCTGGCCATTTGGGGTCAGCTGGCCTGGCTGTGTCCCCCACCAAGAGCTTGCCCATCCCTGGAATGGTTTAGTTCAAGGGCTAAGCTGCCTGCCCCCAACAAAGGAGTGAGAGGAAGAGGAACACAGCTCAGGGCTGAGGCAGAGAGATAAGAGTTAATAGAACTTGAAATGAGACATCTAAAATACAGACTGGGGGTGAGGTGATAGAAAGCAGCCCTGTGGAAAAGGACTTGGGGGTGCTGCTGGATGAGAAGCTGGCCAGGAACAGGCAGTGTGAGCTTGCGGCAGAGAAGGACAATGGCAGCCTGGGCTGCATCCAAAGCAGCATGGCCAGCAGGTCCAGAGAGGTGATTCTGCCACTTTGCTTTGCTGAGACCTCACCTGGAGTACTGCATCCAGGTCTGGAGCCCTCAACACAAGAAGGACATGGACCTGATGAAGCAGGTCCAGAGGAGTGCTACAAAAATGCTCAGGGGGTTGGAGCAGCTCTGTGGTACAAAGACAGGCTGAGGGACCTCGGAGTGCTCAGCTTGGAGAAGAGGAGGCTCCAATGAGACCTAATAGCCTCCAGCACCTGAAGGGGGCTACAAGAAGGCTTCAGAGAGACTGTTTGCAAAGGCCTACAGGGACAGGAAGGAAGTAATTGCTTCCAACTAGAGCAGAACAGATTTAGATTGGATGTGTAGGAACAAGTTCTTTACTATGACAGTGGTGGAACAATGGAACAGGTTGCCAGGGAGGTGGCTGAGGCTTCATCCCTGGAGATATTCAAGGTGAGGCTGGACAGGGCTCTGGGCAGCCTGATTTAGTGGAGGATGTCACTGCTGACTGCAGAGGGGTGGGACTGACACAAACCAGCAGCTGGCCAACTGCCGCCTGTTGTGCTGCCTCCAGAGAGCTGCCCACATCCAGGAAGCTTGAACTCAGAAGCAGTAACTGGAAGAGGAAGCCTCCCATGTTGCAATCTGAACTTCAAGCCCATCAGACTTTGCTGCACTCAGCACTTTCACTTTTTGAAGCTGAGATGACTGCAGCATGGTCTGAATAACAGCAGCAGGTTCAACTCAATCCATCACAACTCCTCAGTGTACTCCTGGGGCAGGGAAATGTTGGGAAAGCAGAGCCTGGACAAGCAGAGCTTGTTCAGAAGTAGCCAAAACACTGCTGTGGTATCAGCTCCAGCACTGCAAAACAGCACTAGAAAGATGCTCTGAGGAGAATTAACTCCAGCTCAGCCAAACCCAAAACAACTCTTCAAGCTCTTAAAACTCCTCAACATTCAAAAAAATCTCTTCCCACTTCTGGGTGGGTGGAATCCACCAGGAACACCACTGAGCTAGGGAGAGGGCTTCTGGAGGCCCCAGGCCTGCTGGAAAGCAGCAGAGCTCCTTAGTAGGAAGCTGACAGAAGCTTTCTGAGTGCTTCTGAGATCTCTCCTATACCCTCCATTGATTCTGAAAGTCAATGCTAGAATCCTCCAGCCCCTCTGTAATCAAATTAATATTTTATATACTTTACTATTGAATTTCTGGGGCAGTGGTATCTTCAAACACTGCCCTGACCTATTTGCAAAGTACATTTACAGATTCTGGCATTGGATTGTGGGTATTACATTCCACATCTCAAGACAGTTCAATGACTTAAGCACAGACCTATGAGGTTCCAACACAGCAATTCAAATTGGAAATGAAGGTTCTGTGGTTTCCCACACAATGGGATTCTGTGGCAGGTTATCTGGAGACTCAAAACTTGCTCCTCTGTTCAGTACCTGCCCAGATGCTGAGGCTATAATTTGAGCGGTCCTTGGCTAGGGGAGGGCTAGGGGCCTCTCTCCTCTCATACCCAGTTCATGGTCTGGAACTTGCCCTTGGCCCAGAGAGGGCTAGGGGCCTCTTTCTTGTGTGCTCTGTTGCCTGGCTGTAGCCTCTTCTGGGATTCAATTCTCTTGGAGCTTTTCCCCTTTCTGCCTTGGTCCAGGTGTGAGCCCCGGGTGTAGTTGCTGCCTGTTAGTGCAGGCTCTTCAGCTGCAACTCTGGCAGCATTTGGCTCTTGTTGCTGTCTGGGTGAGAACAAGGCAAGTTGTCTAACTTCTTGGCTGGTTTAAATACTGTCCCAACACAGGACCCTGATAACTGCACCTATAGGATGGGACATAGCCAAGCATGACTAGAGGCACACACAGAGTTCACAGCTGTCTGGGCTAGGGCATGTTTTGGAGTTTGACCCTTCAGGATACTCTCTAAACACATAACATTCCTTGACACCCCCCCCAGAAAAAACCCTCTGACATACCCCTGAGACTGCCTCTAGCAAGACATTCTCAAGACTCTTCTGAGAACCTCACTTTGACCTCCCTGAACTGGGCACACAGCTCCAGCCCCATTCCTAGGGAACAAATATCTAAAATAAAAGGAAACAGATAGGATTTGGGTAAGTTTGGGATTTTTATTGACACAACTGGGCAAGGGTCAGAGAGTTTTTTACTCCAGGGAGAGACAAAGCACTGGGGAAGAACCAGACAGTCCCTGTCAAAGCTCAGCCCAGCTGCGATGGCCGCTCTGGCTGTGATGACTCAGCACTGTAATTGTTCTCATCAGCACTAATTGGTGTTCAGAAGGGCAGGAAGTGTTAATCATGAGGACTGTGGTGACAGGTTGGACTTGATCTTTGAGGTCTCTTCCAACCTTGGTGATTCTGTGATTCCTGCTGGAGCCCCCAGCCTCTGAGAAATGCAGAGGAAAAAGAGGTGATTTTGGTTCAATCTGCTGGAAAGGCTCTCAGGCAGATTAGGATTACCCCAGTAGACCCTGGGTGGATCTATTTGTGCCTCCTCCACACTGTGGCTTGGTCACTGGTGTGGCTGCAGCAGTGATTGGTGAGGTATCCCTTCTGGGTGAAGCTCTTGCCACAGGCAGCACAGGTGAACGGCTTCTATCTGGTGTGCACACGAAGGTGCTGGGTCAGATGTCCCCTCTGGGTGAAGCTCTTGCCGCAGTGGGCACAGCTGTATGGTTTGTCACCACTGTGGATGAGTTGGTGCTGGATGAATAAAGTGCTCCTGGTGAAGCTCTTGCCGCACTCAGCACAGGGGAAGAGCCTCTCACCAGTGTGGATGCGGTGGTGGATGGTAAGGGTGGATCTACGACTGAAGCTCTTGCCGCATTCCTTGCAGATGAAGGACTTCTCAGTACTGTGCACAGTGTAGTGCTGTCTGAGGGTAGATCTCTGAGAGAAGCTCCTGCCACAGACAGCACAGCTGTAAGGCCTCTCACCGGTGTGGGTGCGGCGGTGCTGGGTAAGAGCAGAGACGCAGGTGAAGCTCTGGCTGCAATCAGCACAGCTGAACGGCTTCTCACCAGTGTGTACACGACGGTGCTGGGTGAGGTTGGAGCGGGATCTAAATCTCTTGCCGCAGTCAGCACAGCTGTACGGTTTGTCACCACTGTGGATGAGTTGGTGGCGGATGAGTGAATTGCTCCTGGTGAAGCTCTTGCCGCACTCACCACAGGGGAACAGCTTCTCTCCAGTGTGGATGCGGCGGTGGATGGAGAGGCTGGAACTGGTTTTGAAGCTCTTGCCGCAGTCAGGGCAGGTAAAGGACTTCTCAGTGCTGTGCACACTACAGTGTCGGCTGAGGGCAGAGCTCAGAATGAATCTCTTGCCGCACTCAGCACAGCTGTATGGCCTCTCATTGGTGTGGGAGCGGCGGTGCCGGGTCAGTGTAGAGCTGCTGCTGAAGTTCTTGCCGCAGTCGGCACAGGTGAAAGGCTTCTCCCCTGTGTGCACACGACGGTGCTGGGTGAGATCTCCCTTCAGGATGAAGCTCTTGCCACAGTCGGCACAGCTGTATGGTTTGTCACCGCTGTGGATGAGTTGGTGCTGGATGAGTCTGGTGCTCAAGCTGAAGCTCTTGCCGCACTCAGCACAGGGGAACGGCTTCTCTCCGGTGTGGATGAGGCGGTGGATGGTGAGGCTGCTGCTGGTTTTGAAGCTCTTGCCACAGTCCCTGCAGGTGAAGGCTTTCTCAGTGCTGTGCACACTGCGGTGCTGTGTGAGATGGGAGCTCTGTCTGAAGCTCTGGCCGCAGTCAGCACAGGTGAAAGGCTTCTCTCCAGTATGGGTGAGGCAGTGTCGACTGAGATGACAGCTCCGTCTGAACCTCTTGCCACAGTCCCCACAGACAAAAGGCTGGGGCCCTGGGTGGGGGCAATGGTGCTTCACTGGCTCTGAGCCAGGTGGGAAGCTCTCCCCACACTCAGGGCGATAATTCAGCCAAATGGGGGGAGCAGAAGGACCTGCTCTGGCTTCATCCTCCATACATTCCATCACCTCATCCTGGTCACCTTCATCCTCATCATTATCCTCGTCTTCATATTCAGCCTCCTCACAGTCATCATTCTCCTCAGTATCATCCTCTTCCATCCTGCCCTCCTCCTCCTCAGGGCTGAACTTTGGCTGCTCTAACTTGATCTCTCGGTGCTGCTTCTCCTCCCAGCTCTTGTCTGGGTCCTTCTGTGAGGCCATACTGCAGGAGGAAGGGGTCACAGCTGTGCAATAGGGAAGATGGAAGCACCTGGGCCCAGGAGCTCAAACCCTGAGATCCTGCCTGGGTCATGACAGTCCCTGACTCCCAACATCTCCCAACACCTAGCTGGAGGAAAGAATGCATAGGGGACCTCAAGCCTTCAGTTCTTGCCAAGGTGGGGACTCAGACCTCTAATACCTGTGCTGAGACCCCAGGTTCCTGTGATCAGGGACCTGAGGTACCCTGGGGCTTACAAGTGGTCTTGTCCCACTCTCCTCGAGCCTGGTGGCATTGGCAGGCTGGTTCCTGCCCCAGGCCCTGTCCTTTGATCTCTCCTGGCTCAGACAATGGAGGCAGCAGCACTGACCAAAGAACACCAAACCACCTCCAACCTTCTCCCACCACCCTCCACATCCCAACCCCACACATCACCTCCTGCCACACAACTGAGCCCCACCAGCCTGGGGAGTTCCCAGACTCGCACCACAGCTGATGTGCCTCAGAGCCCCTGGAGAGGTGAAATGTGGAGGGCAGGAGGGGCTGGAGGAGGTTGAGAGGTGCCCTGGGGCCTGGGGTCCTGCTGTTGCCCCACTCTGGGTTCTTTACCTGCTGGCCTGCTCGAAGGAGCAGAGCTGAAAACTCTACTCTTCCCCAGCACACCAGGGCAGGGAAGATGGAGAGAGAGGGACACAGCCCCTGCCACAGAGAACCAAAGGGCTCAGAGGAGAGCACTGACCTGCAAGGGATGGCTCAGCACTGCCCAGGACCAGGCAGCAGAGCTGAGCCTTGCTGGGGGCAGCTCCCAAGCCCAGCAGCAGAGGCACAGCACACAGCCAGGGCTGCTCAAGATGGGAAGGCTCAAGTGCAGACTCAGCTCCTTGCCCAGCACACAGCCCCCAGCACACAGTTGCAGGGCTACACCACCAGACAGCTGCCTCCACACAGCCTCTCCCAGGCCTTGCCTGCAGCTTTCTCCCACTGCCTGCCCAGGGCTCTGCTGCCTGCAGCTGCATTTGCCAGCAGATCCTGCTCTGGCCTCTCCCCCCTGGCCCTGCTCCCACCACACCCACTCTGTGCTCAGCTTTGCCCTGCACACACCTCTCTGCTGCCCACTCCCCAAGAGAAGAGCAGAGCAGCCCTGAGGACACAAAGGAAGGTTCATGATCTCTCCAGATGCAGCAAAGGGACTTGGCCAGCTCCATGCAAAACCTCTTTGTCCCTCACTGGGATGCTGCAGGAGTCTCTCTCCTGCCCAAACCTGACACCTCCAGCACCCTTCACACACCTGCAGCCCAAAGAGACTCAGTGGAAAGGGTTTGGCTTCCTTCTCTCCCTGATAATTTCTCTCTGCTTTCTCCTTGCAGTTCTCCTGGAGCTGCCACTCCACAGCCCCAAGACAAAAGGAGGTTTGATGGGAGGGCACAGTGCTCAGGGGCTGTTGTTCATCTCCCAGCTGACACAGGCAGAGCTGCAGCACAATTCACTCCCTTCAGCTCCTGAAATGCTGCCAGGTTCTGGCAGTTCCTGCACACACATTTGTCACCTGGGCCCTGGATCCTCTCCCCTTTGGGGGGACAAGGCCTAATTCCTGCCTGACCACTCCCAGGCCCTTCCCTCATTCCCAGCCCATCCATGTCCCTGTTGCCTTGGCTGTCCCATGGCCCTGTGTCCCCCACCTCCACTGCCACTGCAGCTGGAAGGGGGGAGTGGGAAATGCTGTGGCTGAGGAGGTCTCCAAGGAACTGGGCTGGAACCAGGAGCACAAGAATGGAAGGGGCCTGAGACTAAAGGCTGGCATGAGCTGGAGGGATGAAAGAACAGCACCAAGGAGGGGTTACAGATGAGGGGTGGGGAGGGACCCTGCAGCCACCTCATGCAGGAACTGATGAAGGGGCACAGAGAGGGAGTGAGACCTCAGGTGACTGCTGCCATGGGGTATAGCTGGGCTGTGTGGCTAGGAGCCCTGCCTGCCTGCTTGGGCTGTGCTGGATGTCAGGAGGGGTCAGGGGACTGTCCTGAGCCAGGCAGGGTTTGGGGCTTTGAGCTTCTGGGGTCAGCTGCTGCCAGCACCATTGTAGGGAGGAGCCAGGCAGAGCCTCACAGCTGCTGAACTAAGCCCTCCCACCCCCTGCAGCCTTCACCCTCCATCTCTTCATCCCTTTGTCCATCTGTACTCACTTGCTGCCCTCTGAGAGTCCTCAGGGCCCCACCAAGGTCCCAGAGCTAATCTAGAGCCCCAGCAAGGCCCAATAGTAGCCCCTGGGTGAGAGCCCAGAGGAGAATACCCTGGAGAAGAACTTGGAGAAGCTTAAGTGCAGCCTTGAGGGAAAGGAAGTTGAGGAGAAGGAGGAGGTTGAAAATGAGGAGGAAGATGAGGGGGAGCACAAGAAGAAGGGTGAGGACAAGAAGGAGGAGAATGAATCTGCAGTGCCTCTCTCTGTGCCACCTGAGTAGCCCAATCAGTGCCTGAGTGCAGTCAGCTTCCCACCCAGCTCAATGCCACTGCAGCACCAGGGACCCCACCCTGGCACCTGACCATTCCTCTTCAGAACCCTTCCAAAAGCCTTCACAAGACTGATCCAAATCCTTTCCCAACATGCCATAAAACCTTAAGGCTTCATTAAAATCAGCTCTGAACAACTCATTCTGAAGGCACTGCAGGGAGTTTTGAGGCTTACTTCTGTGTTCAAGATGCTTCCAAGATGCTTCAAAACTTCACAAGTGCCCAAAATATCATCCCCAGAACAGCTAAAGGCCCAGAAAAAGTCTTTTCAAACCTCCTAAGAGTTCCCCAATCCATCGAAGATGCATTCAAATCTCTTTTTTCAGCATGCTGCAGAGACTTCAGTGAGGTTTGGGATTCTTCAAACTCTTCAACCAGGCCTGAAAAATCCTCAAGGTCTCTTTAAAAAACAAAAACTCTTCCACAGTTATTAAAAGCTCCTTGAAACCTCTGAAATGCTCATTCAGATCTCTTTAAATCTCTTAGCAGCTAATTCTGAAGAGCTGGGAGCACTGGCAGCCATACTGGGAGGGAACTTTGAGCACTGGGAGCTGTACTGGGAGCACTGGGAGCCAGAATGAGACCCACACTGGGAGGGAAGTGGGGGTATTGGGGGACACAGTGCGAGCACTGGGAACCATACTGGGAGTACTGGGAGAGAAGTGGGGGTATTGGGGGCCAGAGAGGACTGGAAGCCATCCAGGAGAGCACTGGCAGGGTACTGACAGCACTGGGAGCCACACTGGGAGCCCTGAAATCTCTCCCAACCCCCCAATCCAATCCAATCTCTTCCAACCTCCCAGAAGTTCCTAACAGCACCCAAAAAGCCTTTGAAATCTCTCTGCTAAGATCACTGGGGTGGTTTGAAGGTTTTGTGTTCCCCAAACTCTTCAAGTCTGCCTGAAAAATCATCCAAACATCTTCAGAAGTCACAAAACCCCTGCAGAAGTGCTCAGAAACTCAGCTGGGGTACAGGGAGCCCTGGGGCTGGGATCAGAACCCCCTGGGGCTGAGACCAGGACCTCCCATGGCTGGGACCAGGAACCCCTGGGGCTGAAGGTTTTGCCCTGGGCTGGGGGTTGGGGAGGGGTCTGGGGGACTGTCTGTGGGGTTGGGAGGCCAGGAGAATTCCTGGGGTGGGGGAGGGTTTGTGGGGTTGGGCATCAGTGGGCCTAGATGAAGCTCTGGGGGGAGCCCCTGGGCCTTGGCTTGGGAGCTGCTGGGGGTGTCTGTGGGGTACAGCAGGACTCTGCAAGGTTATGGGATGGGGGCTGGGCAGTTATGGGGGGGGCTGTATGTTTCTGGAGAGGTTTGTGGGGTTAGGGGTGGTCTGGGGGGTTCCAGCAGGGGCTGTGGGGTTGGATTCCTGGGGGCTCTGAGGGTTGCAGTCAGGATCCTTTGGGGCTCATGGGGGGAAACCTGTGGCTGGGATTGGAATCCACTGGGCCTGGGAGGGGGTCTGGGGGATTCTGGGGGTCTGGAGTATTTGGGGGTTTGATGGGGCCAGCCTGACCCTGGCACACTGGGTAGGGCAGGAGCCACCTGGCCACCACAGGCCCTGATGTGCCCCAGCTGTGCCCCCACCCAACAGCACCTGCAGGAGGGGCCAGGGTGGATCCCTTCCCTCCAGCCAGGACAAGAAAAGGCTCAAGGCCAAGGGGGAGAAGCTGAAGCAGAAGCTGGCAGCCAGCAGACACAGTCTGGGGGCGCTGGGAGGAGTGTTCTGGGCAGAGGGGCTGTGGGTTTGGGGTGATTCTGACACCTCCTTAACCTCTCTGCCCAGGTCTGCAGAAGGCCCAGCACCAGGGTCAGGCACTGTGCTGCCAGCCCAAGGGCTGAGGCAGGAGTACCCCTGGCTGCTGGCCCAGCACAGCCAGCTGCAGGCACTGGCAGTCTGGGGGGGATAAAGGCCTGAACTCCCCAAACAGCCTCCCCAAACTCCCTGTGCCCCCCCAGGCAGCCCATGCTGCACCCTGCCACAAACAGGCCCAGCCCAAAATGCCCCCAGGGAAACCACAGCAGCAGCCTGAGGGAACAAAAGGCCTCCCTGGGACCCTCAGTTACATCCCTGCACTCCAAAACTATCCCAAAGCAACCAACAATGGTCCCCCAAAACCCAGGCAGCAAGAAAGGACTCCCCCATCCCCAAGGGACACAGGACTCGGGGGTGGGGTGGGGGTGGGGGGGCAGCAGAGGGATTTTGGGAGGTAGGACCCATGGCAGTGCCATTTGGGACCCTGCCTGAGCTGGGGGCAAAGACAACTTGGGGGGCAGCAATATTTTGGGACCCTCCTGATCTTCCCTCCCCACTCCAGCTGAGGACTTCTCCATTGCCCCCAAGTTGGGGACCCCGTTGCCCTGGGGGTAGCCCCCCCCACCTCCTGGCCTCCTCTCACCAGTAGCCTTTCTCCCCAAATGGGGCTTCTGCCCATGAGGCCACCCCAGCCCCAAGCCCTGAGCTCACAGACCAGGCCAGGCCAGACCAGGCCAAGCTCTGAGGTGCCCTGCAGCCAAGCCGAGACCAGCACCAAGCCACTGCTGGACCCCCCTGGACTCTTCCTTGGACACCCCCCCCAGCAAGGGCAGCGCTCAAGGAGCTGTCCTGCAGCTTGTGCAGGGCTGAGAGCAGCTGAGGAGAGAGGAGAGAAGGCAAAGGGAGGGCAGAGAACGACCAGCAGACAGCTCAGCACCACCCCAGGCTCCCATCCAGGCTGCCAAGGTGCTGGGAACCCACCAGGCTTGGCTGGGGGGTGACACCACTGCCAGCTAGCACTGGCCAAAGGGGCAAGCTGGGCACACTGGGCACAGAGGCTTAACTTCCTGAGAGCAGGGACAAAAGCCAGAGCCCAGCTGGGAGACACAGAGAGGCCTGCAGAGAGATGGACACAGCCCCGTGCCCGAGGGCAGCCAGAGGCACCCCTGGCACAAGGGCACAGCAGAGCCCCCATAGGAACGGGCTGGGGGGCACAGAGGCCTTGGATGCCACCACCCCCAGCACAGCCAAACCGCCCCACAGCTGCCACCAGCCCCAGGCCCTCCTGAGCTCAGGCTCAGCACAGCACCCACGCCTGGCACCCCCATGGCACCCAGCACACAGCTCGGCCACATCTCCCCCCCCGGGCCTGGCCCTCAGCCCAGCCGCTGCCCTTCAGCACAGCAGCCGCCCGGCAGCTGCCAGCACAAAGCCTCCAAACCCCCAGGGCTCCCAAACACCCCCACAGCAGCCTCTGCTGCAGTCCAGACCCCACGCTCACCACCACCTCTCCTGCACACAGCAGCCCCCACAGCGCCGCTGCCAGCTCAGCTCTGCTGCCAGGGCAGCAGGGAGCAGAGGGCGACAGGGCCAGGGACACAGGGCCAGGGCCCGCCCCTGCCGGCCACCAATGGCTCCGGCTGCAACACAGCAGCAGCCAGAGGGGGCCTGCAGCTGCCCCGAGCAGGGGGTTCAGCAGCACAGCAGCCCCGACCCAACCGCACCCACGGACCCACACCCGCACACACCCCTCCCACAACACCACACACGACACCCAACGACCCTGTACACCTCAGCCCTACCCCACAGACACACACCATCCCCAACACCACACCCCCCCACAGCTCCCCACACACTGCCCACAGCCACACACAGCTCCCCACAACCGCACGAACCACCCAGAACAGCACCGACCCCCTCTCAGCACCCCACGACTCCCCACTCCAAGCCTCACCACCCCGACCCACACCACAGCCTCCCCCAGCACCACCAGCTCCTACCACACAAACCCTACAACAACCCTGCGCACCCCGCTACACCCCGACCACCCTCCCGGCCCCCACAACGCCCAACACCTCCCCCCAACCCCCCCCACACCCCTCCGCAACTCCACCACACAACCCTCAGCCCATTCCCAGCACTCCTTCACCAGCCCCTCCTCAGCCCCACACCTTCCCTCACCCAGCCTGCAGCCCACACAAAGGCCACGCACAGCACCAGCCCGACCAAGAGCTCAGCGCACCCCAAGCCGCCGACCGCCGGCCCCGGCAGGCTCCTGCCAAGCACAGAGCGCTGCCAGGGAGGCTCCGGCCCGGCCCGGCCCCTCCGCCTCAGGCGCCCACGTGGCACCGGCAGCGCCAGCAGAGCTGGGGCCGCAGAGGAAGTCCCGCCCACGGCCGGGCAGACACAGCCAATGAGAGGCGCCGGGAGCGCGGCAGCTCCTCCCCCTGCCCGCTGCCGAGGCACAGCGAGGAGCTGCCACTGCCGGCCGCGGCCGCCATTGTTGTACCGGGGGTGCTGGCGGGCGAGCGGCAGCTGCCGGCCGGTGAGCTGCGGCGGGGCGGGAGGGGCTGAGGGGGCCGGGGAGCGCTGAGGGCGGCGGCAGCACAGTGGGGAAGGCTCTGGCTGCGTGGGGCTGCTGGGGGCGTGTGTGGAGTTGGGGGTCGGGAGGGGCGTGGGGGCAGGGGGCTCCTGCGGGACGGGTTCGTGGGGTTGGGGTGGGTGGGGCTGGGGAGGCCTCTGGAGGGACAGAAGGAGGAGCTGGGGGGTTGGAGAGGGGAGGCTGTGGGGCGGGCATCTGTGGGGTCTGGCAGGGCTGGTGTTTGGGGCAGGGGGCAGCGGTAGGGCGGGGGGGGGGGTGGGGTTGGGATCCCTTGGGGCTGAGGGTTGGGATCTGGATCCTTTGGGAGTCTCGGGGGAAAGCTGTGGCTGGGATCAGGATCCCGTGGGGCTGAAGGGGCTCTCGGGACCCGGCCAGGGCTCCCGTGGGGCTGGTGGGGGTCTGTAGTGTTTGGGGGGGTCGGGGGGGCCCGGCTGTCCCTGCCTCCCGCAGCCCCCTGCGGCGCTGCTGAGGCTGCTGTGGCCGCAGGCTGTGCTGGGCGCCTCCAGCCAGGCCTTGGGCAGCAGGCGGCAGGGCCCAGCCAGGCCCCCGGGGGCGCTGCATGGAGGGCAGCAGGCAGGCCCCGGGGAGGCTCCAAGAGACTTGGATGTCTTTTGCTGCTGGCCCGGCACGGCCAGCTCCAGGGACCGGGGGGGGGGGGGGTTGGGGAGTTCCAGCCCTGAACCCCCAAACAGTTTCCCGGACTCCCTGTGCCCCCTTGGGCAGCCCAGGCTGGCCCCTGCCCCAAGCAGGAGGAGCAAAGGCACAGCCCAAAATGCCTCCTGGAGCTCAGAATGTTCCCCCAGGACACCTAAGTGAGAACCCAGGGCCCTGAACTGGCCCCCAGGGAGCCAAGCCACCAGCCTGGGACCCCAAAATGCCTGCCCGGGACCCTCAGTTACTGTCCTGGCACCCCAAAAGTATCCCAAAGCAAACAAAAATGGCCTCCAAGCCCCAGGGGGCAGGAAAGGACCCCCCCCCCAGAAGCCCCAAGAGACCCAGGACTGGGGGCTCTGGAGGGATTCTGAGGAGCACCATTTTGGACCCTTCCTGGCTTGGGTAAAGAAACTGCTGGTGGCAGCAACATTTTAGCTCCCTCCTGTTCTTCCCTCTCACTTCCATCTGGGGACTCCTTTGGGGCCATTGGTGGTTCCTTTGGGATAGTTTTGGGGTGCAGGGAGGTAACTGAGGGTCCCAGGGAGGCACTTTGAGCTCTCAGGCTGCTGCTGTGGTTTCCTTGGGGGCATTTTGGGCTGGGTTTTGGTGTGTTTTTGTTAGTACCACAATAGATTCATCACCAAGTCTCTAGAGAGGCAGCACAAAGCTCTGTGTCATCAAGTTGGAGCTGAAGAGCGAACTTCAGCAGAAGCACCTATTTGTCTCAGGTTTATTTATTGACTGTCTGGGGGTTTAAGTGGTGCCACAGCCACTGCTAACTGGAGTCTGTTTTAAATAGCATACAATGCCAAAATCCAGCTCCCTTCACTGCCTCCTGCCTAGGAACAATTCCCAGCAGGGCTCCAGAGGGATGCTCACACATGCACTGCATCAAGCCTGATCCAGCTATGGATGTGCTACATCAGTTTGTCAGTTCCTCCTTGAACTGTTGGGGGTTTGGGTTTGTTGTTGGTTTGTCTTTGGTGTTCTTAATGAGATTTGGGAGGCAGAGGTTTTGTTTCTTGCTGTGCTGTTGGCAAATGCCAGGTGCTGGGGTTGGTATTCTTTTGGCTCCTGGTGACTGCAGTTTGAGATTCCTTTAACGCTCCAGGAGATGTGCAGCTCCTCACAGCTCCCTTAGCCAGGTGCTTTGAGTTCCTGTCCAAAGTGAGTCTCTGGTCTCAATTCTGCTGCATCAGAGCATGAGGAGTCTGGGCTGGGTTGTTGGTTGTTTTGCACCAGCAGCAAGGTCATTTCCTGTGCCTTTTGTCCAGGGTCTTTGTCTAGAAGTTGCTGTGACCCCACAGAACTATTTCCTGGCTCCATTTGCAGTGTCCCCGGGGCTGGGCTTGTTACCCGTGCTGGTTGAGTCTGTTGGTGCCTAACAATCATCTGGCTGTCTTGCTGGAGCTGGCCTCTTGGAGCAATATTGACTTCCCATCTCCACTTCTTCTCTTTCCCTTGGGGCTGTTAGCTCTTATTACCTATGCCAATGGATTTGGTTTTGTTCCTGTATGAAATTTGGGTTCAAGCTAAAAACTGCATCTGTGTGCTGAGTTTTTGTGCAGCATGTGCTGTGTTTGTAGGGATTGGGTTTTCCCCTGCTCCTCTTTTTCAGTATCCCAGTCCCTAATGGGTAACTCCAGCCATTGGTCCATGAACCTGATTTGAACAGCAGCTCAGGTCTGGGCAAGCTTGCTTCTGTTTCCTGCCCTTGGAAAACAAGTATGGGGCACTGGAGGTCGAGGGGGAGGTGATTCTAATGCAGGAGGACACATCAGCTGGGGTTTTCCCTGAGGCAAAGCAGCCCAGGGTGAAGCAGCCTTCCCCTGGCATCAAGACTTGCTCCCTTAAAAAAAAGAGGAGGGTAATTGTTATTGGTGATTCCCTCCTGAGGGGAACAGAAGGCCCCATATGTCAGCCAGACCCTATTCACAGGGAACTTTGTTGTCTCCCAGGAGCTCAAGTTAGCGATGTTACCAGAAGGCTGCCCAGTCTGGTGCAGCCCTCTGACTACTATCCCTTAATAGTTATGCAGTTAGGGAATGATGATGTTGCAACCAGAACTCCCAGGGCTATCAAGAATGACTTCAAGGCCCTGGGGGATCTGGTGGAGGGGTCAGGTGCACAAATAATTTTTATGTCTATACCCTTAGTTGCAGGAGGGAATACAAGAAGGAACAGGACAGCAGCTGCAGTCAACAAGTGGCTCAGAGGCTGGTGCAGTCGAAAGATTTTTGGGTTTTTCGATCTTGAAAAACTTTCTCCTGCAGCAGGTCAGCTGGCAACAGATGGAGCACATCTGTCCCAGAGGAGGGGGAAGGTCACAGTACGCGAGACTGGCCTGTCCCCCAAAGGGAGAAAGATCCTGGGAAGGGAATTGGCAGGTCTCATTGACAGGGCTTTAAACTAGCTTCGAAGGGGGAAGGGGCTGGAACCAGTCCCCTCAGGCAGTAGTCCGGGGGTGGTAATCTGGAGTCAGGGGCGAAACCAGCAGCCCAGCTGAAGTGCATGGACACTAATGCAGGAAGCATGGGTAACAAGCAAGAGGAGCTGGAAGCCTTGTTGCAGCAGGACAGTTATGATGTAGTTGCCATCACAGAGACGTGGTGGGACGACTCACATGACTGGAGCGCTGCAATTGACGGCTACAGGCTCTTCAGGAGAGACAGGCAAGGAAGAAGGGGTGGAGGGGTGGCCCTGTACATCAGGGAGGCACTAGATGCCGTTGAGATGGAGATCAGGGATGATCGGGTTGAGTGCTTGTGGGGGAGAACTAGAGGGAAGAGCAGCAGGGCAGACATCCTGGTTGGAGTCTGTTACAGACCACCCAGCCAGGAGGAAGATGTCGATGAAGCATTCTATAGGCAGCTGAAGGCTGTCTCAAGATCGCCTGACCTCGTTCTCATGGGCGACTTCAACCTGCCTGATACCTGCTGGGATCTCAGCACAGCAGAGAGGAGGCAGTCTAGGAGGTTCTTGGAGTGCATGGAGGACAGCTTCTTATCCCAGGTGCTGCGTGAGCCTGCCAGGGGTGAGGCTGTGCTTGACCTCCTCTTCACCAACAGGGAAGGGCTGGTGGGGATGTGGTGGTCGGAGGGTGTTTAGGGGCCAGGGACCAGGAGATAATTGAATGTTCAGTACTCAGCCAAGCTAAGAGGGGCAGCAAGAAGACCTCCACTCTGGACTTCAGGAGGGCAGACTTCAGGTTACTCAAGGAACTAACTCAGAAGGTTCCTTGGGAAACAGCCCTTAAAAACAAAGGGGTCCAGGAGAGCTGGAGCTGCTTCAAGGCAGAGCTCTGGAAGGTGCAGGAACAGGCTGTGCCAGTGTGCCGGAAGATGAGCCCCGGGGCAGACGGCCTGGATGGGCAATGAGCTTCTAAAGGAACTAAGGGGAAAAAAGAGGGTGTACCATCTCTGGAAGAAAGGGGAGGCAACCCATGGAATGTTTAGGGATGTTGCTAGGACATGCAGGAAGAAAATTAGGGAGGCAAAAGCACATTTGGAGCTCAGACTGGCCTCTGCTGTGAAGGACAACAAAAAGTCCTTCTATAAATACATCAATAGCAAGAGGAAGGGCAAGGACAACCTCCACTGCTTGGTGGGCACGGAGGGGAACGTTGTAACAAAGGATGAGGAAAAGGCAGAGGTGCTTAACGCCTTCTTTGCCTCAATTTTTACTAGCAGGACAGAATGTCTTCCAGACAGCTGGCCTGCAGAGCTGGCAGAAGGAGCCAGGGAGCAGCATAGGTCTCCTCTGTTCCAGGATGGGATTGTTAGGGATCTTCTCAGCCGCTTGGACCCCCACAAGTCCATGGGACCAGACAGGATCCATTCTAGGGTGCTGAGAGAGCTGGCAGATGAGCTGGCCAAGCCGCTCTCCATCATTTTTCAGCAGTCCTGGCTCACTGGAGAGGTACCAGAAGACTGGAAGCTGCCAACATGGTGCCCACCCACAAGAAGGGCCGGTTGGAGGAACCAGGGAATGATAGGCCTGTCAGCCTGACCTCAGTGCCAGGCAAGATTATGGAACAGCTCATCTGGAGTGCGATCACGCAGCACTTACAGGATGGCCAGGGGCTCAGGTCTACCCAGCAGGGATTTAGGAAGGGCAGGTCCTGCCTGACCAACCTGATCTCCTTCTATGCCCAGGTGACTGCCTGGTGGATGTGGGGCAGGCTGTGGATGTGGTCTTCCTGGACCTCAGCAAGGCCTTTGACACCGTCCCCCACAGCAAACTGCTGGCCAAGCTGGCAGCCCATGGCTTGGACAGCAGCACTCTGAGCTGGGTGAGGAACTGGCTGGAGGCTGAGCCCAGAGAGTGGTGGTGAATGGTGCCACAGCCAGCTGGCAGCCAGGCACCAGTGGTGTCCCCCAGGGATCAGTGCTGGGCCCCATCCTCTTCAATGTATTCATTGATGATCTGGAGGAGGGCATTGAGTCCATCAGCAGTAAATTTGCAGATGACACCAAGCTGGGAGCAGGAGTTGATCTGCTGGAGGGCAGAGAGGCTTTGCAGAGGGACCTCGACAGGCTGGACAGATGGGCAGAGTCCAGGGGCACGAGATTGAACACATCCAAGTGCCAGGTGCTGCACATTGGCCACAGCAACCCCAGGCAGTGCTACAGGCTGGAGTCAGAGTGGCTGGAGAGCGGCCTGGCAGAGAGGGACCTGGGGGTGCTGGTTGATGGTAGGCTGAACATGAGCCTGCAGTGTGCCCAGGCAGCTAAGAGGGCCAATGGCATCCTGGCCTGCATCAGGAACAGTGTGGCCAGCAGCAGCAGGGAGGTCATTCTGCCCTTGTATACAGCACTGGTTAGGCCACACCTGGAGTCCTGTGTCCAGTTCTGGGCCCCTCAGGTTAGGAAGGAGGTTGACTTGCTGGAAGGTGTCCAGAGAAGGGTAACAAAGCTGGGGAGGGGTCTGGAGCACAGCCCTGTGAGGAGAGGCTGAGGGAGCTGGGGTTGCTTAGCCTGGAGAGGAGGAGACTCAGGGGTGACCTTATTGCTCTCTACAACTACCTGAGGGGAGATTGTAGCCAGGCAGAGGTTAGTCTCTTTTCCCAGGCAGGAAGCACCAGAACAAGAGGACACAGTCTCAGGCTGCGCCAGGGGAGGTTTAGACTGGATGTTAGGAAGAAGTTCTTTACAGAGAGAGTGATTGCCCATTGGAATGGTCTGCCCAGGGAGGTGATGGAGGAGGAGACTTGATGGGGTACTGGGTGCCATGATCTAGTTGCTTAGGTGGGTTGGATTGGTTGATAGGTTGGACACAATGATCTTGAAGGTCTCTTCCAACCTGGATTTATTGTATTGTATTATTGTATTGTTCCTTCACGCTTGACAGCAGTGAGCCACAGCACTTCAGTTGGGGGCCAGATGTTGTAGGACAGGGAGGTGATGTTGTTTGAAACCAAAAAGGGTTTCAGTTACATTTTCATGGCTGTGGAGCACCAGCTGTCAAGTCCTCCCCAAATTCTCTAGGTTTCTTCTTGTGCCATCAAGTCAGCATCAAATGTGCCTTTTTTTCAGTCTTTGGGAGCCAGCAGCTAAGGTTTGTCTCTCCATCCAGCTCCACCTCTTGAGCATGTAGGATTTGCTCCCAGTCCTTTGTTCTCCTTCTCTAAAGCTGCTTTTTATCATTCCAGCATTCTCTCTCAGTGGCTTAGCTCTTTGTTCTGGTCTGCAAAGCATTGTAGACTGTCCTGGCTTACTGATTGGGTATCCCCAGCAGCTGCATGAGGGTGACCTAAATGACCTCCCAATGTGTGTGCCATCACCCCATGTTCCTCCTGTCCACATTACAGAGGCTTGAGCACAAATCTAAGTCCTGGAGGCACTTGGCCTCCAGGAAGTTGACTCTTCCCTTGAAAGTGCCACTGCTCTGTTTGCAGCCAGAAAGGATCTTTGTGATTCTGAGTCTGAATTCAAACATCTCTCCCTTAATTCTGCTGCTAAAGTGGTCCAAGAGAGCAGAGGTCTTAGCTGCTTTGCTTCATAACCTGCCTGTGCCAGCATCAGGCCACTTCTGAATGGCTTCATTGATGCCACAGCTTTGACTGTGACCACCAAGGGGTCTGTGATAGGAGCCGCCTTAGTGTCTGGCAATGTTTGAAGGGCAGTGGCCTCCACTGCAATAGGAGCTGCACTCTCTGTCCTGTTGCTTTTCCAATTCAGTTCATCTTAGGGCAACCACTGGCAGTTTGGAAAAGGTATGCAGAAGGAATTCAAAACTTCACCACCTAGAACTTACCATGGCTTTAATTTTCCCTTCAATATGAATTTCTTCTCTGCTTGCCAAGGCAGAGTTCTGATCTGTGTGACAGGAGTCTGTTTTTTTTGAAAAGCTTTAGCAGGAGCAGGAGGTGCAAATTCTGCTTTCCTTTGTGGGGAAAGCCAGAGGCTGCAGGCATAGGCAGGGAGAAAAAGTGACAGCAGACACAGAACAAGTGTTCAAAGCAGGACTGAAATGAGAGGCTTGAAAGTACTGAATTACAGAGGAATTGGATGTCAAGGCTAAGTGATAGGTGTCTGGTATAGAGCAAAGTGATATTTGTGACTTGAGTGATGAGGCTGCAGGGCTTAGAGTGGTTTGAGGAAGAGTAGGAAGTAGCTTGGAGGCAGAAGTAGCTTTGTGAGAAAGGAAAGGGCTATGGTTAGGAAGATCTGGGGGCCTGGAGTGGGTGTCAGGAGAGTTGTGCAGCTGAAAGCTCTAACTGGGTCTGGAAACCCTCCTGTAGAACCTGGTCTCTGTGTGTTTGTGTGCATGTCCCCTGCTCTAGAACCTAAAAAGGATCAAAATACCTCAAACAATCATTAAAAATGCTGAAAAGGGTCAAAGTATCTTCAGTAATTGTGAAAAGGAGATTAAAATACTCAAACTATCTTCCAAAGTCATTCAAAATGCCTGAGGCTAAGCAAAATCTCACCAAAAACACTTAAAAGCAGCCCAAAATAAGGAAAAGAGCTTCCAAAAGAATTTCAAGGGACTGGAAATAATCAAGCAGCAGTTTTCTTTATCCCAAGCCAGGAAGGGTCCAAAATGGTGCTGCCATGGCCCTGCTGCTCAGAATCCCTCCAGAGCCCCCAGTCCGAGGGGGCACAGGGGGTCCGGGGAGGCTGTTTGGGGGTACAGGGAACCAACAATGGCACCAAAGGAGTCCCCAGATGGAAGTGAGAGGGAAGAACAGGAGGGAGCTAAAATGTTGCTGCCACCAGCAGTTTTCTTTACCCCAAGCCAGGAAGGGTCCAAAATGGTGCTCCTCAGAATCCCTCCAGAGCTCCCAGTCCTGGGTCTCTTGGGGCTTCTGGGGGGGGAGGGTCCTTGCCTGCCCTGGGAGTTCTGGTTGCAACATCATCATTCCCTAACTGCATAACTATTAAGGGATAGTAGTCAGAGGGCTGCACCAGACTGGGCAGCCTTCTGGTAACATCTCTAACTTGGGCTCCTGGGAGACAACAAAGTTCCCTGTGAATAGGGTCTGGCTGACATATGGGGCCTTCTGTTCCCCTCAGGAGGGAATCACCAATAACAATTACCCTCCTCTTTTTTTTAAGGGAGCAAGTCTTGATGCCAGGGGAAGGCTGCTTCACCCTGGGCTGCTTTGCCTCAGGGAAAACCCCAGCTGATGTGTCCTCCTGCATTAGAATCACCTCCCCCTCGACCTCCAGTGCCCCATACTTGTTTTCCAAGGGCAGGAAACAGAAGCAAGCTTGCCCAGACCTGAGCTGCTGTTCAAATCAGGTTCATGGACCAATGGCTGGAGTTACCCATTAGGGACTGGGATACTGAAAAAGAGGAGCAGGGGAAAACCCAATCCCTACAAACACAGCACATGCTGCACAAAAACTCAGCACACAGATGCAGTTTTTAGCTTGAACCCAAATTTCATACAGGAACAAAACCAAATCCATTGGCATAGGTAATAAGAGCTAACAGCCCCAAGGGAAAGAGAAGAAGTGGAGATGGGAAGTCAATATTGCTCCAAGAGGCCAGCTCCAGCAAGACAGCCAGATGATTGTTAGGCACCAACAGACTCAACCAGCACGGGTAACAAGCCCAGCCCCGGGACACTGCAAATGGAGCCAGGAAATAGTTCTGTGGGGTCACAGCAACTTCTAGACAAAGACCCTGGACAAAAGGCACAGGAAATGACCTTGCTGCTGGTGCAAAACAACCAACACCCAGCCCAGACTCCTCATGCTCTGATGCAGCAGAATTGAGACCAGAGACTCACTTTGGACAGGAACTCAAAGCACCTGGCTAAGGGAGCTGTGAGGAGCTGCACATCTCCTGGAGCGTTAAAGGAATCTCAAACTGCAGTCACCAGGAGCCAAAAGAATACCAACCCCAGCACCTGGCATTTGCCAACAGCACAGCAAGAAACAAAACCTCTGCCTCCCAAATCTCATTAAGAACACCAAAGACAAACCAACAACAAACCCAAACCCCAACAGTTCAAGGAGGAACTGACAAACTGATGTAGCACATCCATAGCTGGATCAGGCTTGATGCAGTGCATGTGTGAGCATCCCTCTGGAGCCCTGCTGGGAATTGTTCCTAGGCAGGAGGCAGTGAAGGGAGCTGGATTTTGGCATTGTATGCTATTTAAAACAGACTCCAGTTAGCAGTGGCTGTGGCACCACTTAAACCCCCAGACAGTCAATAAATAAACCTGAGACAAATAGGTGCTTCTGCTGAAGTTCGCTCTTCAGCTCCAACTTGATGACACAGAGCTTTGTGCTGCCTCTCTAGAGACTTGGTGATGAATCTATTGTGGTACTAACAAAAACACACCAAACCCAGCCCAAAATGCCCCAAGGAAACCACAGCAGCAGCCTGAGAGCTCAAAGTGCCTCCCTGGGACCCTCAGTTACCTCCCTGCACCCCAAAACTATCCCAAAGGAACCACCAATGGCCCCAAAGGAGTCCCCAGATGGAAGTGAGAGGGAAGAACAGGAGGGAGCTAAAATGTTGCTGCCACCAGCAGTTTTCTTTACCCCAAGCCAGGAAGGGTCCAAAATGGTGCTCCTCAGAATCCCTCCAGAGCCCCCAGTCCTGGGTCTCTTGGGGCTTCTGGGGGGGGGGTCCTTTCCTGCCCCCTGGGGCTTGGAGGCCATTTTTGTTTGCTTTGGGATACTTTTGGGGTGCCAGGACAGTAACTGAGGGTCCCGGGCAGGCATTTTGGGGTCCCAGGCTGGTGGCTTGGCTCCCTGGGGGCCAGTTCAGGGCCCTGGGTTCTCACTTAGGTGTCCTGGGGGAACATTCTGAGCTCCAGGAGGCATTTTGGGCTGTGCCTTTGCTCCTCCTGCTTGGGGCAGGGGCCAGCCTGGGCTGCCCAAGGGGGCACAGGGAGTCCGGGAAACTGTTTGGGGGTTCAGGGCTGGAACTCCCCAACCCCCCCACCCCCCGGTCCCTGGGAGCTGGCCGTGCCGGGCCAGCAGCAAAAGACATCCAAGTCTCTTGGAGCCTCCCCGGGGCCTGCCTGCTGCCCTCCATGCAGCGCCCCCGGGGGCCTGGCTGGGCCCTGCCGCCTGCTGCCCAAGGCCTGGCTGGAGGCGCCCAGCACAGCCTGCGGCCACAGCAGCCTCAGCAGCGCCGCAGGGGGCTGCGGGAGGCAGGGACAGCCGGGCCCCCCCCGACCCCCCAAACACTACAGACCCCCACCAGCCCCACGGGGAGCCCTGGCCGGGTCCCGAGAGCCCCTTCAGCCCCACGGGATCCTGATCCCAGCCACAGCTTTCCCCGAGACTCCCAAAGGATCCAGATCCCAACCCTCAGCCCAAGGGATCCCAACCCCACCCCCCCCCCCGCCCTACCGCTGCCCCCTGCCCCAAACACCAGCCCTGCCAGACCCCACAGATGCCCGCCCCACAGCCTCCCTCTCCAACCCCCCAGCTCCTCCTTCTGTCCCTCCAGAGGCCTCCCCAGCCCCACCCACCCCAACCCCACGAACCCGTCCCGCAGGAGCCCCCTGCCCCCACGCCCCTCCCGACCCCAACTCCACACACGCCCCCAGCAGCCCCACGCAGCCAGAGCCTTCCCCACTGTGCTGCCGCCGCCCTCAGCGCTCCCCGGCCCCCTCAGCCCCTCCCGCCCCGCCGCAGCTCACCGGCCGGCAGCTGCCGCTCGCCCGCCAGCACCCCGGTACAACAATGGCGGCCGCGGCCGGCAGTGGCAGCTCCTCGCTGTGCCTCGGCAGCGGGCAGGGAGGAGCTGCCGCGCTCCCGGCGCCTCTCATTGGCTGTGTCTGCCCGGCCGTGGGCGGGACTTCCTCTGCGGCCCCAGCTCTGCTGGCGCTGCCGGTGCCACGTGGGCGCCTGAGGCGGAGGGGCCGGGCCGGCCGGAGCCTCCCTGGCAGCGCTCTGTGCTTGGCAGGAGCCTGCCGGGGCCGGCGGTCGGCGGCTTGGGGTGCGCTGAGCTCTTGGTCGGGCTGGTGCTGTGCGTGGCCTTTGTGTGGGCTGCAGGCTGGGTGAGGGAAGGTGTGGGGCTGAGGAGGGGCTGGTGAAGGAGTGCTGGGAATGGGCTGAGGGTTGTGTGGTGGAGTTGCGGAGGGGTGTGGGGGGGTTGGGGGGAGGTGTTGGGCGTTGTGGGGCCGGGAGGGTGGTCGGGGTGTAGCGGGGTGCGCAGGGTTGTGTAGGGGTTTGTGTGGTAGGAGCTGGTGGTGGTGGGCTGGGAGGCTGTGGTGTGGGTCGGGTGGTGAGGCTTGGAGTGGGGAGTCGTGGGGTGCTGAGAGGGGGTCGGTGCTGTTCTGGTGGTTCGTGCGGTTGTGGGGAGCTGTGTGTGGCTGTGGGCAGTGTGTGGGGAGCTGTGGGGGGGTGTGGTGTTGGGGATGGTGTGTGTCTGTGGGTAGGGCTGAGGTGTACAGGGTCGTTGGGTGTCGTGTGTGGTGTTGTGGAGGGGTGTGTGCGGGTGTGGGTCCGTGGGTGCGGTTGGGTCGGGGCTGCTGTGCTGCTGAACCCCCTGCTCGGGGCAGCTGCAGGCCCCCTCTGGCTGCTGCTGTGTTGCAGCCGGAGCCATTGGTGGCCGCAGGGGCGGGCCCTGGCCCTGTGTCCCTGGCCCTGTCGCCCTCTGCTCCCTGCTGCCCTGGCAGCAGAGCTGAGCTGGCAGCGGCGCTGTGGGGGCTGCTGTGTGCAGGAGAGGTGGTGGTGAGCGTGGGGTCTGGACTGCAGCAGAGGCTGCTGTGGGGGTGTTTGGGAGCCCTGGGGGTTTGGAGGCTTTGTGCTGGAGCTGCCGGGCGGCTGCTGTGCTGAAGGGCAGCGGCTGGGCTGAGGGCCAGGCCCGGGGGGAGATGTGGCCGAGCTGTGTGCTGGGTGCCATGGGGTGCCAGGCGTGGGTGCTGTGCTGAGCCTGAGCTTAGGAGAGCCTGGGCTGGTGGCAGCTGTGGGGCGGTTTTGGCTGTGCTGGGGGTGGTGGCATCCAAGGCCTCTGTGCCCCCCAGCCCGTTCCTATGGGCTCTGCTGTGCCCTTGTGCCAGGGTGCCTCTGGCTGCCCTCGGGCACGGGGCTGTGTCCATCTCTCTGCAGGCCTCTCTGTGTCTCCCAGCTGGGCTCTGGCTTTTGTCCCTGCTCTCAGGAAGTTAAGCCTCTGTGCCCAGTGTGCCCAGCTTGCCCCTTTGGCCAGTGCTAGCTGCAGTGGTGTCACCCCCCAGCCAAGCCTGGTGGGTTCCCAGCACCTTGGCAGCCTGGATGGGAGCCTGGGGTGGTGCTGAGCTGTCTGCTGGTCGTTCTCTGCCCTCCCTTTGCCTTCTCTCCTCTCTCCTCAGCTGCTCTCAGCCCTGCACAAGCTGCAGGACAGCTCCTTGAGCGCTGCCCTTGCTGGGGGGGGTGTCCAAGGAAGAGTCCAGGGGGGTCCAGCAGTGGCTTGGTGCTGGTCTCGGCTTGGCTGCAGGGCACCTCAGAGCTTGGCCTGGTCTGGCCTGGCCTGGTCTGTGAGCTCAGGGCTTGGGGCTGGGGTGGCCTCATGGGCAGAAGCCCCATTTGGGGAGAAAGGCTACTGGTGAGAGGAGGCCAGGAGGTGGGGGGGCTACCCCCGGGCAACGGGGTCCCCAACTTGGGGGCAATGGAGAGTCCTCAGCTGGAGTGGGGAGGGAAGATCAGGAGGGTCCCAAAATATTGCTGCCCCCCAAGTTGTCTTTGCCCCCAGCTCAGGCAGGGTCCCAAATGGCACTGCCATGGGTCCTACCTCCCAAAATCCCTCTGCTGCCCCCCCACCCCCACCACCCCCGAGTCCTGTGTCCCTTGGGGATGGGGGAGTCCTTTCTTGCTGCCTGGGTTTTGGGGTCAGGCTGGCCCCATCAAACCCCCAAATACTCCCAAACCCCCCAGACCCCCTCCCAGGCCCAGTGGATTCCAATCCCAGCCACAGGTTTCCCCCCATGAGCCCCAAAGGATCCTGACTGCAACCCTCAGAGCCCCCAGGAATCCAATCCCACAGCCCCCACCAGACCCCCCAGGCTCGGGAGCAGAGCAGGGCAGTGTTTGGGCAGGCCCCGGGGCATGCTGAGAGCCTTTCCCTGCTGCGCCCCAGGGCTTCACAGGACACTGCTGGCAGGTGGAGAATTAGAATAGAATAGAATAGAATAGAATAGAATAGAATAGAATAGAATAGAATAGATCATCAAGTCCAACCTATCATCTAACACCACCTAATCAACTCAACCATGCAACCAAGCAGCCTATCAAGTCTCCTCCTGAACACCTCCAATGATGGTGACTCCACCACCTCCCTGGGCAGCACATTCCAATGGCCAATCTCTCTCTCTGTGTAGAACTTCTTCCTAACCTCCAGCCTAAACCTCCCCTGATGCATCTTGAGGCTTTGTCCTCTTGTTCTGGTGCTGGCTGCCTGGGAGAAGAGACCAACCCCCACCTGGCTACAAACTCCCTTGAGTTGTAGAGAGCAATAAGGTCACCCCTGAGTCTCCTCCTCTCCAGGCTAAGCAACCCCAGCTCCCTCAGCCTCTCCTCACAGGGCTGTGCTCCAGACCCCTCCCCAGCTTTGTTACCCTTCTCTGGACACCTTCCAGCAAGTCAACCTCCTTCCTAAACTGAGGGGCCCAGAACTGGACACAGGACTCAAGGTGTGGCCTAACCAGTGTGACTTACAGGGGCAGAATGACCTCCCTGCTCCTGCTGGGTACACTGTTCCTGATGCAGGCCAGGATGCCATTGGCCTTCTTGACTGCCTGGGCACACTGCAGGCTCATGTTCATCCTACCATCAATCAGCACCCCCAGGTCCCTCTCTGCCAGGCCGCTCTCCAGCCACTCTGACCCCAGCCTGTAGCACTGCCTGGGGTTGCTGTAGCCAATGTGCAGCACCTGGCACTTGGATGTGTTCAATCTCCTGCCCTTGGACTCTGCCCATCTGTCCAGCCTGTTGAGGTCCCTCTGCAAAGCCTCTCTACCCTCCAGCAGATCAACTCCTGCTCCCAGCTTGGTGTCATCTGCAAATTTGCTGATGATGGACTCAATCCCCTCCTCCAGATCATCAATAAAGATGTTGAAGAGCATGGGGCCCAGCACTGATCCTTGGGGCACATCACTGGTGCCTGGCTGCCAGCTGGCTGTGGCACCATTCACCACCACTCTCTGGGCTCAGCCTCCAGCCAGTTCCTAACCCAGCTCAGAGTGCTGCTGTCCAAGCCAGGGGCTGACAGCTTGGCCAGGAGGTTTCTGTGGGGGACGGTGTCAAAGGCCTTGCTGAGGTCCAGGCAGACCACATCCACAGCCTGCCCCACATCCCCCAGGCAGTCACCTGGGCATAGAAGGAGATCAGGTTGGTCAGGCAGGACCTGCCCTTCCTAAATCCCTGCTGGCTGGGCCTGATCCCTTGGCCATCCTGTAAGTGCTGCATGATCGCACTCAGGATGAGCTGTTCCATCACCTTGCCTGGCACTGAGGTCAGGCTGACAGGCCTGGGATTCCCTGGCTCCTCCAACCGGCCCTTCTTGTGGATGGGCACCATGTTGGCAGCTTCCAGTCTTCTGGTACCTGTCCAGTGAGCCAGAACTGGTGAAAAATGATGGAGAGCAGCTTGGTCAGCTCATCTGCAGCTCTCTCAGCACCCTAGAATGGATCCTGTCTGGTCCCATGGACTTGTGAGGATCCAAGTGGCTGAGGAGATCTCTAACTATTCCATCCTGGAACAGAGGGGAACTATGCTGCTCTCTGGCTCCATCTGCTCCATCACACCTCTTGGCTTCCATACATTGCTTTTTAGCTCCTGTCGTGCTGCTTCCCCACCTTGGCCCAGCTCCTGTCGTGCTGCTTCCCTCCCTTGGCCCAGCTCCTGTCGTGCTGCTTCCCCACCTTGGCCCAGCTCCTGTCGTGCTGCTTCCCTCCCTTGGTCCAGCTCCTGTCGTGCTGCTTCTATCATTTTACTCTAGGTAAATCTCCAATTACTCTGGGGTCCGTGCCCATGGCAGGAGGTTTGGAACTAGATGATCCTTGAGGTCCCTTCCAACCCCAACTGTTCTATGAAGAAGATTCTTAATGCAGTTTGAAGCCCGTTGAAACCTTTTTCTAGGGTCTTGAAGGCTAAAGCAGGGCAGAAACTGATGTAAATCTCTGCCCAATGAGTTTTCTGAACTCTGAAGAGGTTTTCTTAACTCCTGCAGAGTTTTTTTGGAGTCATGAAGAGATTCTGGAGATTTTTCACAGTTTTAAACATTTTTCAGTGTTTTTGAAGTGTGAAAGGAGCCTAGAGACTCCCCAAAATCTCTTTGAAATGAGTTGGAATAGTTCTGAACAGATGTGAATGACTTCTGAAGAGCTTTGAACAGTTTGGGAAGAGATTTGGATGATTTTTCAGGTGGTTGTGAGCCTTGTTAAGCATTTCTGAAAGATGTTGAATGCTTCAAGTGGTCTGTGGGCAGGGCCAGGGAGGAGGCCTGTGGCCAGAGCAAGAGCTGCTGTAAGAGGAAGCTGCAGCCAAGGCCTGGGAGAAGCTGGCTGGAGGCAGCTTTCTTGTGGTGCTGCCCTGCAGATTTCTGTGTGCTGGGCAAGGAGCTGAGTCTCCTATCTCCAGGAGCCCTGTCTATCTGCTGTGCCCCCAGGAGGGCCCAGCGTTGGTGTAGGGCCATGAGCTGTGCTGAACCATCCCTTGCAGGTCAGTCCTCTCCTCTGAGCCCTTTGCTTCTCTCTTGCAGGGTCAGTGTCCTCTCTCCATTGCATCTCCACTTCTGGGCTGGGCAACTGCAGAGTTTGCAGATCTGCCCTTTGGGACAGCCCAGCAAGCAAAGAACAGAGTGGGACAACACTGGGACCCCACTGACTCCTGTGGCATCTCCCAACTTCCACCAGAGCCTCCTATCCAGCACATTTCAGCCCTCTGGGGGCTCTGAGTGACATCAGCTGTGGTGGGAGTCTGGGGCCCCCCAGGCGGGTGAGGGTTGGTTGTGTGGGTCAGTGCTGCTGCCTCTGTTGTCTGAGCCAGGAGAGATTGAAAGAAAGAGCCTGGGCTTGGAACTACCCTGCCAGTGCTGCAGGGCTTGGGCACAGGGTGGTTGAGAGAGAACTGTAAGTATCCCAGGGTATCTCATCACCCCCAGCACAGGTATTAGAAGTCTGTCTCCCAAACCCCTAGCCAAAAATTGGCTGTTGAAAGGTGTTGGCTGTTGGGGACTGTCATGACCCAGGGCAGGATCTCAGGGTTTGAGCTCCTCAGCTCAGGTGCTTCCATCTTCCCTAGGGCACAGCTGTGACCTCTTCCCCCTCCAGCATGGCCTCACAGAAAGAGCCAGAAAAGACCTGGGAGGAGAAGAACCACCCAGAGAACAAGATGGAACAGCTAAAGTGCAGCCCCAACAAAGAGGAGGATGAAGAGGATAGCATGGAGGGTGATGAGGAGGCTAATGGTGACAATGATGAGGAGGAGGAGGGTGGTGAGAATGAAAATGAGGAAAAGAAAGAAGATGAAGTCATAACAGTCCCCTCTGTGCCACCCAAACAGCTGAATCAGTGCCCTGAGTGTGGGCAGAGCTTCCCACCTGGCTCAGAGCTGGTGAAGCACCACTGCCCCCTGCCTGGTACCCAGCCCTTCACCTGTGCTGACTGCAGCAAGAGCTTCAGCTGCCGCTCAGCCCTCACTCACCACCGTCGCACCCACAGCGGCAAGAAGCACTTCACGTGTGCTGACTGTAGCATAAATTTCATCCAGAGGAGAAATCTCATCATCCACCGTCGCACCCACACTGGTGAGAAGCCCTTCACCTGCCACGACTGTGGCAAGAGCTTCAGCCAGCGGAACCATCTCACCCAACACTGCCACAGCCACACTGGTGAGAGGCTCACCTGCCCTGACTGCGGCAAGAGCTTCAAACGCAGCGATAGCCTCACTGTCCACCGCCGCATCCACAGCGGAGAGAAGTTGTTCCCCTGTGGTGAGTGCGGCAAGAGCTTCACCTTGAGCACCAGACTCATCCAGCACCGACTCATCCACAGCGGTGAGAGGCCGTACGTCTGTGCCGACTGCGGCAAGAGCTTCAGTGACAGCTCTACCCTCACCCAGCACCGTCGTCTGCACACCGGGGAGAAGCCCTTTACCTGTGCCGACTGCGGCAAGAGTTTCACCCAGAAGGGCCACCTCACCAAGCACCGCCGCAGCCACACCAGAGACCGACCCACACGGAGGAGAGGCACAAATCGATCCACCCAGAATCTGTTGGGGTAATCGTGATCCCCCTGAGAGGGCCTTTCCACCACCAAAATCATAGTATCAGTCAGGATTGGAAGGGACCACAAGGATCATCTAGTTCCCAACCCCCCTGCCACAGGCAGGGACACCCCACACTAGATCAGGCTGGCCACAGCCTCATTCAGCCTGGGCTTAAACACCTCAAGGGATGGGGCCTCAATCACCTCCCTGCACAACCCATTCCAGGGCTTCACCACTCTCCTGGGGAAGAACTTCCTCCTCACCTTCAGCCTGAATCTCCCCACCTCCAGCTTCCTTCCATTCCCCCTAGTCCTATCACTACCTGAGGTCCTGAGAAATCCCTCCCCAGCCTTCTTGTAGCCCCCTTCAGATACTGGAAGGCCACAATGAGGTGACCTCAGAGCCTTCTCCTCTCCAGACTGAACAGCCCCAACTCCTTCAGTCTATCCTCATATGAGAAGTGCTCCAGCCCTCTGCTCATCCTTGTGCCCCTTCTCTGGACACCTTCCAGCACCTCCAGATCCCTCTTGGAATAGGGGTTCCAGAACTGGAGGCAGTACTCCAGGTGGGGTCTCAGCAGGGCTGAGCAGAGGGGGGAGAATCCCCTCCCTTGCCCTGCTGGCCACACTTCTCTTGCTGCAGCCCAGGCTCTGCTTGGCTTTCCGGGCTGCAAGTGCACCCTGAGAGCTCCTGGTGAGCTTCTCCTCCCCCAGCACCCCCAAGTCTCTCTCCTCAGGGCTGCTCTCCAGCCAGTTCCTGCCCAGCCTGGATTTGTGCCTGGGGTTGCCTCCACCCAGCTGCAGGACCCTGCCCTTGGTCTTGTTGAAGCTCCTGAGGTTGGCCTGTGCCCACCTCTCCAGCCTGTCCAGGTCCCTCTGGATGGATCCCTTCCCTCCAGCTGTCTGCTGCACCACACAGCTTGGTGCCATCAGCAACCTTGCTGAGGGTGCACTCAATGCCACTGTCCATGGCACCCACAAAGATGTTGAACAAGCCTGGTCCCAGGACTGATCCCTGAGGGACTCCACTTGTCCCTGGCCTCCACTGGGCCATGGACCCATTGACAGCCACTCTCTGGGTGCAGCCCATCAAGCCAGTTCTGTATCCATCTAGTGGTCCATCCATCAAACCCATGTGTCACCAGCCTGGAGACCAGGCTGTGGTGTGGGACAGTGTCAAAGGCTTTGCTCAGCTCCAGGTAAATGACATCATTTGCTCGCCCCTCAGCTATTGATGTTGTCACCTGTTCAGAGAAGGCCACCAGGTTTGTCAGGCAGGATTTGCCCTTGGCAAAGCCATGCTGACTGCTCCCAATCACCTCTTCACTATTCTTCTGAGTCAGTAGTGCCTCCAGGAGGATCTGCTCCATGATCTTTCTGGGCACAGAGGTGAGACTGACCGGCCTGGAGTTCCCTGGTTTGTACCCTTTCTGCAGATGGGAGCAATGTTTGCCCTTTTCCAGTCTGTGGGGACTGCCCCAGCCTGCCAGGACTTTTGGAATAGACTAGAGAGGGGCTTAGCAACCTCCTCTGCCAGCTCTCTCAGCACCCGTGGGTGTATCCCGTCAGGTCCCATGGACTTGAATTTGGTTCTTCAGGTGATCACCAACCTGAGCTTCACTTACCATGGGCAGTTCTTCCTCCCCATCCCTGGTATTGTCTTCCATGACACCAGGAGTGTGGCTGGAGGCCCTCGCAGTGAAGACTGAGGTAAAGAAATTATTGAGTACCTCAGCCTTTCCCACATCACTTGTGACCATGTCACCAGTTTCCTTTCTGAGGGGGCCCACACCTTCCCTGGTCTTCTTCTTGCCATTAATATACCTGTAGAAGTTCTTAGTGCTCCCTTTAACCTCCCTGGCTAGATTCAATTCAAACCCTGCTTTGGCTTTCCTAACCAGCCTAACCAGGTCTCTTGCTGCTCAGGCAGCTTCCTTATATCTGCCCCCCCACCCCCTGGTCCTAGCTGTCCTTCCCTCCACTTCCTGTAGAGTTTCCTTTTAAGTGATAGTGTGTCCAGTAGGTCCTTGCTCATCCAAGCAGGCCTCATAGCATTCTTTTGGTATACATTGCTCCTGGACACAGAGGAGGTGGTCCTTGAATACTGACCAGCTCTCCTGGGTCCCTCTTCCCTCCAGGGCTTCATCCCATGACACTGTGGCTAGCAGATCCCTGAAGCAATCAAAGTCTGCACGCCCAAAGTCTAGGGTTGTAATCTTAGAATACATTCTCCTGATTGCCCTGAGGAGATTAAATTCAACTGCTTCATGGTCACTGCAGCCAAGGCTGTCTCTGAGCCTCACATTGGTTACCAGCCCTTCCCTGTTGGTGAGAACAAGGTCCAGCAGAACACCTTTTCTTGTTGATTCCTCTACCATTTGGAGGAGGAAGTTGTCTTCTATGCAGTCCAGGAACATCCTGGATTGCTGGTGCCTTGCTGTGTTGTCCCTCCAGCAGATGTCAGGGTGGTTGAAATCACCCATGAGGACCAGGGCTTGTGACCTGGAAGCCGCTTCTATTTGCCTGTAGAGGGCCTCATCTGCTTGGTTCTGCTGGTCAGGTGGCCTGTAGGAGACCCCCACAGTAATATCTCCTTCCCCTGTCTTGCCTTTAATTCTAACCCATATACTCTCAACCAGCTCATCATCCCTCCCCAGGTGGAGCTCCACTGATTCCAGCTGGTTCTTGACATAGAGGGCAACACCTCCTCCTCTCCTTCCCTGCCTCTCCTTCCTAAAGAGCTTATACCCGTCTATCCCTACATTCCAGTCATGGGAATCATCCCACCAAGTGCCAGTAACAGCCACTATGTCATGGCCTCCCAGCAGCACAGTGCCCTTAATTCATCCTGTTTGTTGCCCAAGCTGCGTGCATTTGCATAGAAGCACTTCAGCTGGGCTGGCCCTGTCGTCCTCTTGTGCCAATTCCCCTTGGTTTCCACAGGGTGTCCTGGTGTGTCATTCGTGGCTTCCCTCAGGGCAGCAAGTTGAGAGCCCTTACCAGCTCTCCATTCCTCTGCCTCTGGTGAGCTGCCCCTCTGCTTGTCACTGGCCAGCAGAAACCTATTAACCCTTTCCTTCTTCAAATCTAGTTTAAAGCCCTATCAATGAGCCCTGCCAATTCCTGCCCCAGGATCCTTTTCCCCCTCTGGGACAAGTGCATCCATAAATTGTTTGCAGCTCTGCTGCATTGCAAACCAAGCCATGGTTGTAGAACCCAAAGCCCTGTTGATGGCACCAGCCCTGGAGCCATGAATTGACCTGTTGGCTCTTCCTCAACGTTCCCTTGTCCATCGCTGACGTTAGAGGGATAGCAGAGAACACAACCTGAGCTCCTGATCCCTTTAGCAGGTGCCCCAAGGTTCTGAAGTCTCTTTTAATTGATTGTGAGCCTCTCGTTGTTGCATCATCACTACCCACCTGGAAGACCAGCAGTGGGGAGTAGTCTGAAGGACTCAGGAGTTTGGGAATTTTGCCTACAATGTCCCTTACTTGGGCACCAGGGAGGCAGCAGATCTCCCTATGAAATGGGTCTGGTCTGCATGTTGGGCCCTCTGCTCCCTGCAGTAGGGAGTCTCCTATAACGATGACCCTATGAGGTTTCTTTTCTGGATTAGTTTTGACGGCTGGCCTGAGGCAACCTGTCATTGGTGCAGCTTCTGACCTTCTTGAGTCCTCATCCTTACCCATGACCTGTTCCTCCTGCAGAGCCTCATACCTATTCTGTAACTGCACTGTAGGCAGCGTGCTGCTCAAAGTAGCATGCTTGCTCCATTTGCATTTGTTCCATTGGGCAGAGACCCGTTCCCTTTGGCCCTGCTCATGTGGGTTACTACCTCTTTTTCTTCTGCATTTCTCAGAGGCTAGGGGCTCTGACAGGAACAAACACCTCCTGCCCTTCTGAACACCAATTAGTGCTGATGAGAACAATTACTGTGCTGAGTCAGCACAGCTGGAGCTGCCATTGGAGCTGGGCTGAGCTTTGCCAGGGTTTCTCTGGTTCTTCCCCAATTCTTTGTGTCTCCCTGGGGTAAAACCCACTCTGTTCATTGCCCAGTTGTGTCAATACAAGGCCAAAGTTACCCAAATCCTGTGTGTTTGCTTTTATTTTAGACATTTCTGCCCACAATGCCCAAATGTTGAGGGCATTTTTGTTCCCTAGGAATGGGGCTGGAGCTGTGTGCCCAGTTCAGGGAGGTCAAAGTGAGGTTCTCAGAAGAGTCTTGAGAGTGTCTTGCTGGGAACAGTCTCAGGGGAATCTCAGAGGGTTTTTTTGCAGGGGACTCAAGGGATGTTAGGTGTTTTGGAGGGTCTGGAGGGTTCTAGGATTGATTTTGGGGTTCTTTAAATAGTGTAGAGGGGATCTCAGGGAGGTCTTTGGAAGACCTTGGAAAGCTTCTATCAGCTTTCCACTAAGGGGCTCTGCTGTTTTTCAGCAGGCCTGGGGCTTCTAAAACCTTCTCCCTAGCTCAGCAGTGTTTCTAACAGATTCCTGCTGACCTGGGGCTTCCCTCAGGCTTTCCACCCACACAGAAGTGGGAAGAGATTTTTTAGTGTTGAGGAGTTTTTAGGAGCTTTAAGATTGTAAAGAGTTGTCCTGGTTTGAGGCCAGATAGATCTTCTCTTGCCCCCAGGAGGGACAAAAGAATGACACTCACCAAATGGATTGGAAAAGTGATGGAAAATTTAAAAGGAAAGCAGGAAGTGTTGCACAGAAACTACAAAGCATAGTGGCAAAGATATCCCTAAGCATACAGAGTCCCTTACAGCACACCCAAAGGTCCCCAACACTTCTCTTCTCCCCAGCTGAGGGTCTACCCAAAACCCCCAAGGCTCTTTCTTCCCCCACCCACTGCTAGGCTACTCTCAGGCTAACTACTTAATGTCAAACAGTTGTAACTCATTCACAAAGATTCCACAAAGCCATGACTGTACATATGGGGAGCTGAACCCATGCTGCATCACTGTAGTTCTGGGATCACCAATTACACTCCACGGGATTGGACTGAACTCTGCTGGTTGGTCAGGCTGCCGGTCCACCGGGCAGGCAAGGGTAGCTGCGGACAAGTCTATGGCTCCTTCTTGGAGCACTGAGCCTTTATCTTTTTCCAGTTTGGCCTTGGGTCAACGCCCTGGCAGACTCAACAATTGACAGGTCCTGAGCAACAGCTCCAGAGGGGGCATAGCTGCCACTCACAGTCTGCAGGGAATATATAATCAACAGTGTCTTCCCACTGCTCTCTTGGGGTCAAGCTGCAGGATCTAGCAGGGGTACAGGGGGTCTGATAGGTTTGCAGGGTCTGATTGGAGAGTCTGTCAGAGGGTGCTACTGGCTCGCAGGGTGTGACTATGGGGTCTTGTCATGGTAGGGCCAAACGGCCCCAGCACAAACCCAGACAGATACTAAGGTGTCTAGGCATGGTCCCCCTCTCCCCCCTCCTTCCTGCAGAAAGCCAGGGTAATGCTGGAGAAGAAACAATGGGGACAGGATCATGCATGTCTGGTAAACAGCCCTGTACCTATGGTAAGGGCAGGGGTTCTGGCCACAGCCTGGCAGAACCCCTTCCCATTGGGTAGCTATGTGCTGGTTTCATGCCCTATTGGTCCAGACAGTCTCAGGCAAGATTTATATACTGGCTGATATCTAGTCACCTGTGCCTTGCTCAAGCCTTGCTTAGCCTTGCATGATTGAACCTGCTTGGACCTCATCTGGCTTAAACTGCCTCGAGTTACATAGCCTCGAGTTGCCGGGTCCAGTGCCTGGGATAAAGCCATGTTCATACACACCGCAAGCTATGAGAGAAGCCATGAGCTTAGGACTTGGAGCCAAGCCTGCTTCCCCTTGCCACCAGGATTTTGCCATGCCTCAATTCACCCAGGACAAAGCCAGTGCCCATCGTGATAGCATCGTTAACAGCCTGCTGTCCGCGGGAGCCAGACCAGCCATCAAGACCACATGGCATTACTGCTGGCAACCTGCCGTGCCTGGCACATGAGCACACCAAAGCCTCTAACACACAGTGTGGTAGGTTGAGAGACCAGTTCTCCCACTACAGGCAAAAGAGAAGACTCAGACATATGGATTGCAAAAAATGGTGGAAAGTTTAAATGGAAAAACAATGAAAGTTTTACAGAGAACCACAAGCATTGTGACAAAAGAGAGAGATCCCAAAACATACCCAAGAACATCCGACCCCCACCTGGGGGTACACCCAAAACCCCCAGGGCTCTTTCCTCCCCCCCACAATCTGGCCTTGGGCCTAGCCAGGCCCAAGAGAAGAGGTTCACCCCATTACCTAGGCAGCGGTGAGGGAAGAAAGAGGAAGAGAGGACCCCCCGCTGATGTTTTATAGGGGAGCAGGGCATCATGGGATGAAATACCTGGCTTCCTGTGCTCACCCACTGGGCTGGGCCCTTTTGGAACATGCCTGAACCACCCCACACAGCAGCAGCACTACTTACCTGGGTACAACCAGCTGTGAGTCATTGATTCATTGCCTTTTTGGCATAAAGGTTCTTGTCAAGTTGTGCCCCCACCCCACTGTGGTCGAGAGCCGTTTCACTCCCGGGGCATTCTCTTTCTGTTCTATTCCTCCTGGTTTGCAGAGAAGTGTTAAATTGTTATATTTACAATACAATACAATACACCAGGTTGAAAGAGACCTTCAAGATCCCAAATCCTGCACGTTTCCACTGTAAATATATTCTAACCACACATCCAACCTTTGGAGACATTTGGCAATTTTCATATGAAGGCTAGAAAAACACACAAAGGCTAGAAAAACAGTGTGTACCCAGACAGAGCTGGTGCATCAGCACACAGGAGTCCAGGCTGCTGGCTGCAGAAAGTGCTGGAGCCTGGCACTTGGAATGGTGGGGGAAGGAGAAAACACCTGCATCAGGTGTGAGCAGGTGAACTTTCTCCTCAGTCTGGTGGCTGAGTTGAAGGATGAAGTTTCTAGGCTCAGGTCAATAAGGGAAAGTGAAAGGGAATTAGATATGTGGGCGCAGGCTCTGCAGGTCTCCCCTGCTGAGGGAAGTGTCCATGGAAACAGGGAGGCATGGATACAGGTCCCTGTCAGGGGTAGCAAGGGAAATCCATCCCAGCCCTCTCCTCCTCTTCTGCTGCCCTTGCATAAGTATGAGGCCCTGCAGGGCGAGGGCAGTGGGGATGAGAGGGCTGAGGAGCAACCAACTGGGGATGGGCCTAAGGACAAGTGGTCCCCACGAGCTATAACGACCAGCTCCACAAAGAAAAAGAGAAGGGTTATAGTTGTTGGGGACTCTCTCTTGAGGGGGACTGAGGGACCCATATGTCGTCCCAACCCATCCCACAGGGAGGTCTGCTCCCTACCCGGGTCCCAGGTAAAGGACATCACAAAGAGACTCCCAAAGCTAATCCAGCCCACTATTACCCTTTGCTGGTAATATAAGCTGGAAGTGATGAAATTGACAAGAAGGGCACCAGGGCAATTAAAAAAGAATTCAAGGCCCTGGGACAATTGATTGATGGGGCAGGAGCTCCAGTGGTGTTCTGCTCAGTTCCCTCAGTGGCAGGGGAGTACACTGAGAGGAACAGGAGAAGCCACACCACCAACAGTTGGCTCAGGGGATGGTGCCAGCAGCAGAATGTTGGGTTCTTTGATCATGGGGAAACTTTTACTGCACCCGGCCTGCTGGGGCCTGATGGGGTGACATTATCTAGAAAGGGTGAGAGAGTCCTAGCAGTGGAGTTGGCAGAGCTCATTAAGAGGGCTTTAAACTAGGTCTGAAGGGGGTGGGTGAGGAAACCAGTCCCTCTGAAGAGGAAAGAGTGGGACACAAATTAGGGTTAATTGGGAAGTCAAGAGCCCAGCTGCAGTGCTGTACACCAATGCAGGCAGCATGGGCAATAAGCAAGAGGAGCTGGAAGTCCTGCTCCACCAGGGTGACTATGATATAGTCGCCACCTCAGAAACATGGTGGGAGAGCACACATGATTGGAGTGCTGCACTGGGGGGTTACAGGCTCTTCAGGAGAGACAGGCGAGGGAGGAGAGGAAGAGGGGTGGCTCTGGATACTAGGGAGTCGCTCACTGCCACAGAGCTTGAAGTGGAAAATGAAGGGATTGAGAGCCTGTGGGCTAAAATCAGGGGGCAGCCTAACAAATCTGACATCCTGGTTGGAGTCTGTTATAGACCACCCAACCAGGATGAGGAGCCAGACAAATTATTCTATGAGCAACTGGAGGCTGTCTCAAGATCATCAGATCTTGTCCTTGTGGGTGACTTTAACCTGCCAAATATCTGCTGGGAACTTAATTCAGCAGAGAGAAGGCAGTCCAGAAGATTCCTGAACCATATGGAGGACAGCTTCCTGATGCAGCTGTTAAGTGAGCCTACCAGGGGTCAGGCTCTGCTTGACCTGCTGCTCTCCAACAGAGAAGGGCTGGTGGGAGATGTGACTGTGGAAAGATGAGCCGGTGGGGAAGGCTCTGGGCCTGGATGAGCAAGCAGCTGCTGGAGGAACTAAGGGAAAAAAGAGGCTGTATCACCTTTGGAAGGAGGGGAAGGCTTCTTGAGGTGTGTTCAAGTAAGTTGTTAGATTATGTAGGAAAAAAAATGAGAGAGGCAAAGGCCCAGTTGGAAGTGAAGCTGAACACCTCTGTGAATGATAATAACAAGCATTGTTACAAACAGATTAACACTACAAAGAGGGCAAGAACCACCTGCACTCCTTGTTGGACCTGGAGGGGAACACTGTGACTGAAGATGAGGAAAAGGCTGAGGGCCTGAACACCTTCTTTGCCTCAATCTTTAACAGCAGGGCAGGAGGAGTTCAGGACGAGTGGCCTCCTGAGCTGGGGGATGGGGTCAGGGAGCAGTGTAATGCCCTGGAAATCCATGAGGAATTGGTTCAGGACCTTCTGAGCCACTTGGGCACTCACAAGTCCATGGGGCCGGATAGGATCCACCCTAGGGTGCTGCGAGAGCTGCAGAGGAGCTGCCAAGCCGCTCTCCATCACTTTCCTCCAGTCCTGGCTCACTGGAGAGGTCCCAGATGACTGGAAACTGGCCAATGTGGTCCCCATCCCCAAGCAGGGTCGGATGGAGGAGCCTGGAAGCTCCAGGCCTGGCAGCCTGACCTCAGTGCCAGGGAAAATGATGGAGCAGATTCTCCTGGCACCAATAACTGTGCACCTGCAGGATGGCCAAGGGCTCAGGTCCAGCCAGCAGGGATTTAGGAAGGGCAGGTCCTGCCTCTCCAACACGATCTCCTTCTATGATCAGGTGACTGCCTGGTGGATGTGGGGCAGGCTGTGGATATGGTCTGCCTGGACTTCAGCAAGGCCTTTGACACCATCCCCCACAGCCCCTGGCTTGGACAGCAACACTCTGGGCTGGGTGAGGAACTGGCTGGAGGCTGAGCCCAGAGAGTAATGGTGAATGGTGCCACAGCCAGCTGGCAGCCAGGCACCAGTGATGTCCCCCAGGGATCAATGCTGGACCCCATCCTCTTTAACATCTTCATTGATGATCCTGATGAGGGGATTGAGACAGTCATCAGCAAATTTGCAGATGACACCAAGTTGGGAGCAGATGTTGGCCAGTTAGAGGGCAGAAGGGCTCTGCAGAGGGACCTTGACCAACTGGACAGATGGGCAGAGGCCAACAGGATGGCATTCAACAAGTCCAAGTGCCAGGTGCTGCACTTTGGCCACAACAACCCCATGCAGAGCAACAGGCTGGGGTCAGAGTGGCTGGAGAACTGCCAAAGAGAAAGAGACCTGGGGGTGCTGGTTGACAGCTGCCTAAACATGAGCCAGCAGTGTGCCCAGGTGGCCAAGAGGGCCAATGGCATCCTGGCCTGCATTAAGAATAGTGTGTCCAGCAGGAGCAGGGAGGTCATTGTGCCCCTGTACTCTGCATTGGTTAGGCCACACCTTGAGTCCTGTGTCCAGTTCTGGGCCCCTCAGTTTAGGAAGGACATTGAGAGACTTGAACATGTCCAGAGAAGGGCAACAAGGCTGGGGAGGGGTCTGGAGCACAGCCCTGTGAGGAGAGGCTGAGGGAGCTGGGGTTGCTTAGCCTGGAGAAGAGGAGGCTCAGGGGAGACCTCATTGCTCTCTACAACTACCTGAAGGGTGGTTGTAGCCAGGAAGAGGTTGGTCTCTTCTCTCTAGCAACCAGCAGCAGAACAAGAGGACACAGTCTGAAGCTGTGGCAGGGGAGGTTTAGGCTGGAGGTGAGGAGAAAGTTCTTCACTGAGAGAGTCATTGGCCACTGGAATGTGCTACCCAGGGAGGTGGTGGAGTCACCGTCCCTGGAGGTGTTCCAGAGGGGATTTGATGTGGCACTTGGTGCCATGGTCTAGTCGTGAGGTCTGTGGTGACAGGTTGGCCTTGATGATCCTTGAGGTCTCTTCCAACCTTGGTGATACTGTGAGACTGTATACCCCAAACCCCCAGGACTCTTTCTTCCCACCTGCCCCTCACTGTTAGGCTAGTCTCAGGCTGGCCAGGTCTGAGACTGATCCCCTCCCTTTTCCTCTTGGCATTAGGCTTAGCCAGGCCTAAGAGGCCTCGAGATACTCCCCACCATTATCCGGTAAAGAGCATCTCCCACAAGAGCAGAGAGGGAAGAAAGAGGAAGAGAAGGACTTTGCAGATGGATTTATAGGGGGCAGGATATTAGGGGTATGAAATAAGCTATATCCAGTGTCCACCTACTGTGTTGGACCCTCTGTACACTGGAGGTGTAACTTATGTGGCAGTAACAGGAGACACCCAGCCTGAACTGCCACAAAATCTTGCACAGCTTCTGCAGAGCTGAAAAAGACTGCCAGCAAGGGAGAGATATAAGAGAGACAGAAGGAGGGGGTTGGAGGAGGGGAACTGCAAACAGACAGTAGAAAAACCACTCTTCCATTGTTTACACGCTGTTGTCTTCAGAAATGTGCAGATTTTCAAGCTTTAGAACTAAAGTTCCCACTGCATGGACACTGCTTTCAGCTCCAAAGTTCCTTTTTCACTAGTTTCTGGGTGACGAAAAAATAGTTTGAGACCTGTCCCAGAACAAACTGGATCCAATGGCATCACCAAGTACAGACAAGGGATTATCCCAGTGCAAACTGCATCCCCTTATCTCCTCCCGGTAGAGACGTGGCTTTGTCCTAGAGCAAAGCCAAAGCCTTGGGCCCCTCCCACTTCCAAATGCAGCGCTCCCAGTGCAAACCATAGAACAGTAAAGGCTACACCACCTGAAGCCCTCCAACTACTCATCTGGGAATCCTCCCAATACAATCTGTACCCCCTTACCCACTCCCAGACAGACTGGGCCCCATCTCAGTACAAAATGGTTCCCTGTTGGTTTGGAGCTGGAAGTTCTGGTGTGTCCCATCCCCAGTAAGAAAGGCACCATAGCGTCTGGCAGGAGCCTTTCCAAATGCCCTGGGATGGAACAAACCCTGCACATGGGGAAGAAGGCCAAGTGCCGCGGGGCTGAGGCAGGCGGATGTGGCGACCCAGACACAGGACTTGTCCTCCCCCAGACTCAGCACTGCTGTGGCCACATCTGGATTCCTGGTGTGGGTGTGGTGTTCTGCAGTCTAGAAGAGCAGGGAGGAACTGGGAAGGCATCAGAGTAGATCTGCCAGGATGGGGGTAGACATCTCTGTGGAGAAGCTGAGGGACCTGGGATGCTTCAGCCTGGTGAGTGGAGGCTCAGGGCACTGCCATAGCAGTGTCCACATGGCTGAAGGGTGGTTTCAGAGAGGATGGAGCTCTTCTGGGGAGGGGGGAGAAACCAAAACCTCCACAAAGTGCAGCTTGGAAGGAGATGAGGCCAAAGAAATGTCCCTCAAAGGGCAGACCTGCAATGCATGAGGCCATCCAGAGGTGTCAGGAATTGGCAGTGAGAGCTGAGACAGCTCAGGGAAGGGATGGAAATGGCAGGGGGAGAGCTGGGTGGGGAAGCAAGATTGGAGTCAGCAGCCTGAAGGGAAAGAGGAGCAGGCATGGGACAGTGTAGGACAGGCTGCAGTGGGGATGGCCAAGGGCTCTGGCAAGGCTGAGAGGTCCAACAGGACCAAGATCTTTGTCCCCTTGCCTCTGGCAGTTGCCTCTGACACCAAGGCCTGTGAGGAGAAACTTTGCTTTGAGGCTTTCAGGCTCTACTAATCCAAGGGCTGTGGTCAGGGCTTGGCCTTTCTGCTTCCTAAACCACAGGCAAGTTTTTCTTCCCTGTACTTTGCCTTTGTCTCCCTGCAATCATGGCCTCCAATGAGCTGCTCTAATGAGTCCCTGGGAAGGTTTTAACAGTAACTACCCCCAGTGAGGCCAATCAGTGCTTCAAGGTACTTTGGGTTTTTCTTCTGACTTGGGAGAGTCAAGAGAGGTTTCTTGAAAGGTTTCTTCAGCCTCCTGGCAGTGCCTAAGGATCATGGACTGAGCCCCAAATACTCCATGGGGCTCATTAAAACACTGCTGAGCCACAACTTATCCTCTAATTCTCGCCAAGGTTTCTGCAGCTAATTGGAGAGGTTTTTATTGCACAAAGCATCTGATGAAAGTGATTTCACAGGGTACATTTCATTACTTTTCAGCAGGAATTTTCTCTTTGCAAGCAAACCACAGCAAAACCTGACAAAGTCTGATCGGGGCACCACACTCTGCAGCCATCTGCTCAGTACAAATGTAGCTGGTGGAGAAATGCTGCCAGGAGAAACTTCTTTGGAGGCTCTGGAGTCAGTTCCAACCTTTATTCTTCTTCTGGATGCCACAAAATGTCCTAGAATTTCCTACCCTGATCACTGCTCACCCTCACCCCCCACTGCCCCCAGCAGAGCCCAGAGCCACAGGTGAGGGACAGGATCTGCCTTGCCTGGGGCTGGGGGTCAGGGCTTGGCCCTTTGGATCAATGAAACCCCCCCAGATTTACTCAGCAGCAGAGACACCTTTAGCTGCTTGTCTTGACCTGTCAGCACTGCTTCAGTTCTCTGTTCTCACCAGACCCTGGAGATTCTTCAGTGCCTCCAGTGATGCTTCCCTTGCATCCTCTGTCTTCTTCTGCTCTAACCAGACCCTGGGGACAGTTTCCCAGTATGCTTCACTGGGACCCATTAACACTACAAGAAACTTCAGAATTTGAATTTTTGACTTCTAGAGAGGCTTCTTCAATTTCTCAGTCGCTGAGGTTCATAGATGTGACTGGTTGAGGCTATGCCTTTAAGAAAGAGACAGTTGCTGAACACTCTGGCTGAATGTTTTTGATATTTGAACAAAACCAAGATAGTCTAAACTAATTTCATTGGTAGATTGTAGAATGCAATTTTAAGTTTGGGTTCTGTTAGTTCAGTCTGGTCTGGGTTCAGGCTGGGTGCAGTCTGTGCTTCTCTGTCCTGTGGGCTGGACGGCTTCTCTCTTTCTGAAGCAGGAACGGCCTTGAGTTAACAGCTAACCAGATAAGAAAGCTAATTCTTGCATGTGCTTGTGAGCTAACAGGATTTTTCTTCCTTAATTGCCTTTCTCTCTCTCTCTAACCCTTTTTGGGAAAAAGGGGAGATGGGGAGGGAGAGAGGGGGGTTCAGGGAACCCCCTGGCCGGCTGGAGGGAAAAGGCTTTACTGCATTGTGTTCATTGCTGTGTATTTCTGTATATATTGTAAATATTGTATATTTGTGTACATATTCATTGCATTCCATTGATGCCTGTAAAGATAGCTTTCATCTGCTTTTCCGACTGAGCTAGCTGTGGTTTCTTTCTTTGTGTGTGGGGAGGGAACTTTCTCACCCCACCACGTATTTTTAGTTGGCGCCCAACGTGGGGCTTGTGGATAATTGCTGTCCAGAAGCAGAGCAAAAGTTGCTTGATTTATTGTCTGCTCAGGTCGGAGTTGCAAGGATGAAAGTGTTTTGGCTTTTAGAGCGTCTGTTTTTTTCAATCTTTGGGGTCCTTATCTATAAGTATGTCCTAGGATTGATTTTCGATCGCTTAGGCAGATGCTTGATCTATAAATTGTATTTATGGTTTAAGTATAAGATTCAGCTTCTCTATGACCGGTGCCTGGGATTCTTTTGGCTTAATAGATACAGGAATGTGACCTCAACCATTCTGCCCATAGAGATAAACAAGTTTAAGATCCCAGTAGGTGAAAGGGTCATTTTAAGTGATGGCTGGGATCCGAAGGTGATTTATTTGATGTGTGCAATCCTGCTGTTGGTGATAAGCAATGCGTACTTGTTATATGCTCTGTATCGGGAGCGAAAAGTGGCTAAGGCCTGTTTTGTAATTAGGCGTAGACCCAAGAGGAGAAAGAACAGCTCTAACTCGACCCCAGAAATATCTAGTGATGAGGAGAATGGAGGATCTGTATCAGTTAAAGATAAAGCTAAAAATTCCATCAGAAAGGCTGCTCTGAACGGTGCTGTTGGTGGTTCTGGCAATCAGCCAGCTGCAGCAGCAGCTCCTAACATGGCGGCTCCCCCATCCTCGGCAGCCATTAGCAAGGCACAGCCATTTCCTCCTTCTTCTTCAGCAGGACCAGAAGTGTCCTCCACAGCAGCTGATCCGTCTCAGAACCTGTCAGCTTCTGTTAATCCAGCTGTAAATTCAAACACAGCTCCAGTTAAGCAGGTAGCTGTTTTAAAGACGAGAGGTGTGTTTTGGTCTATAAAAGGCTATATTAATGTTCAAAAAGTGGAGAGATTAATAAAATATTAATAATTTTATTAATCGCAAAAAATACCACAAAATTATTAAATAAAACCTATTTACAGATTCGAAGGGTTTCGGTTGTGGAACAGATCCCTCACCAGCAGGAACAATTAACAATTTAAACAATACAAAAATCCAGAAACAACAAACAGCACTTTAAACTGTAAAGAAAAGGAGCCTCGGCAATGAAGCCGGCGGTTGCCCACAATGGGGGGGGGGGGGGGGGGGGGGGGGGAGGAGGAACCTCAAAATTCCCCAGGGCAACAGACCTTCAATAGATGCTTATAAAAATCAGGTATTGCAACTACTCACTGATCCTGATACCTCGTGGCACACGTTAAGATCTAGACAAACCAAAACGGCGCTGACCACGCGGAAGCTGCAGGAACAGAGTTTCACTTTCTGTTGGTGTCTGCAGCTTATTGATGAGGCAGGATTTGCTCCCAAAGAGTTTGTAGCTAAAAGCTTTGTAGAGAGGAGGTTTCTCGGCTGTAATCCTTTTGCAGCAGTGCTCACTCCTTGCTCCAATCAAACGAAGCTGTCCCGGGGACTCAGCTCCTCTGGGGTTTCGCCTCTCGACCCAGCAAGACACATATCAGTCCTCTGGGCTTTACAACGCTGAGAATAGTGAGGGGTCTTTGCTTTCTTGTCTGGGTAAACTGAAACACAGTTGAGCCTCCAAGCGAAGCTTGTGGTTCCTTCCAGAGCGTGGATAATGGCAGCACAAAGCTCTGGCCCTTTGGGCCGATACTTATAGATTTCCCAAGACAATAATGGCCAGTAGCAACACAAGTCTAGGGTTAAAACCCTGGTATTGCAACCTATAGAAAGCCTTCTTTCCAAACATGGCCAAAAGCACACCCACCTGGCTCATTCTGGCTCTGAAACATGTCCAGGCAAGCCTAAAGAAGCAGATCTACTAGCTTCTGCCTCATTGTCTGGTAAAAAGCTATTTTAAGGGTTTTTATGTCCATCCAGGACAAGGTGGAAAGACCAAAGCTGACCCAGGAGCTGATGCTGGTGAGGGAACTTCTGCTTTAAGAGACCCTGCTGAGGAGGAGGAGAAGGTTTGTCTTAAAGATATAGCTGAGTTATTGAGATCATCACTGGATGGAGATGCAGGGCAAATTGCTGATAGCAGAACAACTAGAGGTGGTACTCCTGACCTTAAAGAGATTCTTAGGAGAGTGACAATAAGATTAATGGGGCAACAAGTTCAGGAAGAGGAGGAAGAGGAGGAGTCAGATGACATAGACACCTGTTCTTCCCCAAGAGAAGAGCTGAGGAATGTGCGTAAAGATTACATCAGAGCAGATAAGGAGCCAATCCTAGCTTGGCTTGGTAGATGCTACGATACAGGTGTTCCAGTTCTAATGGTTGGAGACAAGTCAGCAGCTCAACTAGGAACTCTCTCAAAGGATAATGGAATAGATAGACATCTAGGCAGGACTCTTGGTAAGGTTACTCTGTGGATACGCCTTTTAATGGCAACCCTCATGAGATATCCTTCCCGAGATGATCTCCCATGGAATCCTAAGCCCTGGACTACCATAGAGGAAGGGATTAAGAGTCTGAGAGAATTTGCTGTCAGAGAGGTACTCTATGGTGGCCATGAGACTCTGAATCCTGATGAAATTCCTGTAGGAACTGGTCTTGCTAGAAAGCTCATCAAACTTGCTCCTCCTAATTATGCAAATATTCTGGCAAGCAGAATCGTGGCAAGAAATTATGGCGGAGCTTCTCCTACGGTTGGCCAATTCACTGATCAGATGAGACAATTGGAGGATAGCATGACACGTGTTTCGTTGGCTTCAGCCATTGAAACTCTGTCTGGTGAAATAAAGAATTGCATGAAAGAGCTGAAAGATGAATTTAAAAATACCATCTCCCAATTGACACAGAGAGATAATTCCAATTCTTCCTCCAGATGGATACAGGTTTCCTCTGTGAGGAACAGACGTCCTCCAAGGATGTCATTCCAAATCAGGTCATTCCAAAACAGATCCAACCAAAACAGACCACCAAGGCAGTCACATGGAAGTATTTGGATAACTCTGCATGATCAGTTTGGTGAGAACATGAACAGATGGGATGGGCAACCAACTGCTAATCTTTTCAGGAGACTGAAGGAACTGCAAAGTGTCAGAGCCCGAGGTAGCAAAACCAGGAGGGTAGCTGTTACTTCCACAGTTCCCCAGGACAACTCTAGTAGCTCCAACAGTGGCTCCAGTTCTAACACTGCACCCTGTGCTCATTGCACATGTGGGCATGTTCCCCATAACTAGGGGTGCCCTGCCTCCCGCCAGGGGGAGGAGAGGGGTAACAGAGATAACAGAATCTATTGGGATGTGTACATCCAGTGGCCTGGCACTTCACAAGTTCAGAAGTACAGGGCCTTGGTTGACACAGGGGCTCAGTGCACCATAATGCCATCAAATTATCAGGGATCAGAAGCTATAACTATTCTGGGAGTCACTGGTGGATCTCAAGAGTTAACTAAGGTGGAGGTTGATATAAGTTTAACTGGCAAACAGTGGAGGAAGCATACAGTTGTGACCGGACCTGACGCACCTTGTATTCTGGGAATTGATTTTCTGAGAGAAGGGCGTTTCAAAGACCCTAGAGGTTACAAATGGGCTTTTGGAGTAGCATCTGTAGAAACTGATGGACAAAAACTGAAGCTGTCTGTTAGACCTGAGCTTTCTGATGGATCTGCAGTTGTGGGACAACACAAGATCCAGGACATTAAATGGCCGGTTGCTTCTCAGACTGTGCATCACAGACAATACAGAACCAACCGTGACTCTTTGTTGCCCATTCAGAATCTGATTCGTCAGTTGGAGAGTCAGAAAGTCATCAGCAAAACTCATTCCCCTTTCAACAGTCCAGTGTGGCCTGTGCGAAAGCAGAATGGAGACTGGCGTCTGACAGTTGACTACCGAGCCCTGAATGAAGTAACTCCACCTATGAGTGCAGCAGTACCAGACATGATGGAACTCCAGTATGAGCTGGAATCCAAAGAGGCCAAATGGTATGCTACCATAGACATTGCTAATGCCTTCTTCTCTATTCCCATAGCAGAGGAATGCAGGCCTCAGTTTGCTTTCACCTGGAGAGGAATCCAGTACACTTTCAACAGATTGCCAGTGGGCTGGATCCACAGCTCCAGCATCTGTCATGCAGTGATCCACAATGCTCTGGAGAGAGGTGGGGCTCCAGAACACATCCAGTTCATTGACGATATCATCGTCTGGGGTAAAAACTGCTGAGGAAGTCTTCGAGAAAGGTAACAAAGTCATTGACATTCTTCTGAATGCAGGTTTTGCCATCAAGCGAGACAAGGTGAAAGGACCTACCAGAGAGATCCAGTTTCTGGGAGTGCGGTGGCAGGATGGACGCCGACACATTCCAGTGGATGTGGTAAATAGAGTCTCTACCATGGCCAATCCCATGAGCAAGCAAGAAACTCTACGTTTCTTGGGGAGAGTGGGATTGTGGAGACTGCACATTCCTGGATACAGATTGTGAAACCTCTGTATGATGTGACTCGAAAGAGAAACAATTTCCACTGGGGACCTGAACAACAAGCAGCTTTTGACCAGATAAAGCAAGAGATAGTTCAAGCAATGGGTCTGGGACCTGTCCGAGATGGTCCAGACATGAAGAACATTTTGTACACGGCTGCAAGTGACAATGGTCCAACCTGGTGCTTGTGGCAAAGAGCTCCAGGTGAGACACGTGGACGACCTCTTGGTTTTTGGAGTAGAGGTTACAGAGGTTCAGAGGCTAATTATACTCCAACAGAGAAAGAGACTTTAGCTGCCTCTGAAGGAGTAAAAGCAGCTTCTGAAGTGATTGGAACTGAATCACAACTTCTCCTAGCTTCCAGATTACCAGTTTTGAATTGGATGTTCAAAGGCAAAGGTTCCACACCACATCATGCAACAGATTCTACCTGGTCTAAGTGGATGGCTCTGATAACACAGAGAGCTCGAATGGGAAATCTTGAAAGACCTGGTCTGGTGGAGGTGATCTCAAGTTGGCCTGAAGGTACCAACTGTACTAAACCTCCAGAGGAGAGAGTAACTCGTGCTGAGGAAGCTCCTCCTTACAATGACCTTTCTGATGATGAAAAGCAATATGCTCTGTTCACAGACGGTTCCTGTCGGCTGGTTGGGAACAAGCGAAGGTGGAAGTCTGCAGTGTGGAGTCCAACACACAGAGTGCAGAGGCAAAGGATGGAGAAGGAGAATCCAGTCAGTTCGCAGAGGTAAAAGCTGTCCAGCTAGCTCTCGACGTAGCTGAACGTGAGAGGTGGCCAAAGCTTTATCTCTACACCGACTCATGGATGGTAGCCAATGCTCTGTGGGGTTGGCTAAAGAACTGGAAGAAGAGTGGTTGGCAGAGAAAAGGAAAGCCTATTTGGGCAGCTGACCTGTGGCAGGACATTGCTGATCGAATCGAGAGAATTCCAGTGAAGGTGAGACACATTGATGCTCACATCCCTAAGAGCAAAGCTACTGAGGAACAGCAACACAACCATCAGGCAGATCTAGCTGCAAGAGTTTCTCAAGTAGACATGGACTCTGATCTAGATCTCGACTGGAAACACCGAAGTGAGATATTCTTAGCTCGGTGGGCTCACGATTCGTCAGGACATCAAGGCAGAGATGCAACCTACCAGTGGGCTTGTGACAGATCCATAGACATTTCCATGGATGCTATCACACAAGTCATCCATGACTGTGACATTTGTGCTGCTATTAAGCAGGCAAAGCGACTTAAGCCCTTATGGTATGGTGACAGATGGTCCAAGTACAAGTATGGTGAAGCTTGGCAGATTGACTACATCCCTCTACCACGTTCTCGTTCTGGTAAGCAGTATGTGCTTACTATGGTAGAGGCAAACACTGGATGGTTGTAAACTTATCCAGTTCCACATGCCACTGCACACAACACCATTCTGGGTCTGGAGAGACAAATCCTGTGGAGACACGGAACTCCAGAGAGGATTGAGTCAGACAACGGAACTCACTTCAAAAACAACCTTGTAAAGGGCTGGGCCAAAGAGCACGGCATTGAGTGGATATTCCACATCCCCTACTATGCACCAGCTGCAGGGAAGATTGAACGCTACAAGGGTTTGTTGAAGACCACTCTTAAAGCCATGGGGGGTGGATCTCTGAAAAACTGGGAAAAGCATTTAGCACAAGCAACCTGGCTGGTAAATAGTAGAGGTTCAGTGAACCGAGCTGGACCGGCACACTCAGATCTGCTACAGAAAGTAGAAGGTGATAGAGTTCCTGTTGTTAGAGAAAAGAATCTGTTAGGTAGAACTGTTTGGGTATTTTCTCCCTCAGGAGAGGCTAAACCTGTCCGAGGGGTGGCTTCAGCTGAAGGTCCAGGTCACACTTATTGGGTAATGCAAGAGAATGGTGAAATTCAGTGTATTCCACAAAGAAATCTAACTTTAGCTGAAAGAGTTTAATTTCAGAGTGTTGTACAGCTACATCGCACCCAAAGGAAGAATCCATGAGGAATCCACGGTGCACGAACCCTGAGAGCCCTGAGTCAACTGCGAGTCCCTGCTTCCCTGCTTCCCTGTTTCCCTTTTCTTCGCTTTGTCTGCAAAGAGACAAACTGTTTTCCATTTTTCTTGTTTCTTGGACTTCTGAATCATCTACACCTGAGGATAGCTGGAATGGACTATGAACTTTACTTGCAAATTGTAGATATTGTTTTAGATTGGATGGACAGTATGAACAGCCAATGAAATTGTTTAGAAGAGGTGGATTGTGACTGGTTGAGGCTATGCCTTTAAGAAAGAGACAGTTGCTGAACACTCTGGCTGAATGTTTTTGATATTTGAACAAAACCAAGATAGTCTAAACTAATTTCATTGGTAGATTGTAGAATGCAATTTTTAAGTTTGGGTTCTGTTAGTTCAGTCTGTGTCTGGTCTGGGTTCAGGCTGGGTGCAGTCTGTGCTTCTCTGTCCTGTGGGCTGGACGGCTTCTCTCTTTCTGAAGCAGGAACGGCCTTGAGTTAACAGCTAACCAGATCAGAAAGCTAATTCTTGCATGTGCTTGTGAGCTAACAGAATTTTTCTTCCTTAATTGCCTTTCTCTCTCTAACCCTTTTTGGGAAAAAAGGGGAGATGGGGAGGGAGAGAGGGGGGGTTCCCTGGCCGGCTGGAGGGAAAAGGCTTTTCTGCATTGTGTTCATTGCTGTGTATTTCTGTATATATTGTAGATATTGTATATCTGTGTACATATTCATTGCGTTCCATTTCTGCCTGTCAATAGAGCTTTCATCTGCTTTTCCGACTGAGCTAGCTGTGGTTTCTTTCTTTGTGTGTGGGGAGGGAACTTTCTCACCCCACCACAATAGACATGGCAGCAAAGCCACCAGAGGGCTCCTTTAAATGCCCTGGGCTGGTCTTCTGCTACTGAGCTGGGCCAGGCTCCTTGGCCTGATGGAGCTCTGTCCCGGAGCAGCTCCTCTGCACAGTACAGCAGGGCTGAGGGCACTGCCAGAGGATGTCAGGGAGATGAGGAAGGCAAATAGACCTTGAAGGTGGCCAGGACTGGAAGGGTGACTGAGAGCTCACTGGAGGAGAAATCACTGTAGCTCCTGGAGGCATCTCCATCTCAGTAGCTGACCTTCAGCTGAAGGCTCCTGGAGTGTGCACAAAGAAGGATGAGCAAAGCCCTCCAGTTTCATCATGTGAGCAGCAGTGAGCAGAGCTGGGTAAGGAGAAGGCTTCACCCCCATCCCCTCTGCCTTTCTCTCTTCCCTTCACTGTCTATATAGCACTGCAGGCCTGGTCCCTATTTCTCCACCTCTCCATGGGACTCTTGTTCTCTGGGATTGGGTCACTGGAATCTTCCTAGCAATTCTGTGTCCCTGCTGCATTTGAAGCTGTGATGAACTCTGCCATGGGTTGGTAGTGATGGGACTGAGCTGATCCAGTCCTCATGCAGCTCAGAGAGGGAGGTTATGATGAGCCTGAGATAAGTGTCCCCTAACTTATCATTGCCTTTTCCTCCTTGAACAGGTCTCCATGGCCAGAGGCAGCAGATGTCCAACAGCAGCTCCATCACCCACTTCCTCCTCCTGCCATTCACAGGCACAAGGCAGCTGCAGCTCCTGCACTTCTGGCTCTTCCTGGCCATCTACCTGGCTGCCCTGCTGGGCAATGGCCTCATCATCACCACCAGAGCCTGGGACCACCACCTCCACACCCCCATGTACTTCTTCCTCATGAACCTTGCCCTCCTAGACCTGGGTGCCAGCTCCACCACTGTCCCCACATCCATGGCTAATTCACTCTGGCACATGAGGGACATCTCCTATGCAGGATGTGCTGCTCAGGTCTTTCTGTTTGTCTTCTTCCTCGGAGCAGAGTGTGCCCTGCTCACCACCATGTCCTACGATCGCTACGTTGCCATCTGCAGACACCTGCACTATGAGACCCTCCTGGGCAGCAGAGTTTGTCTCCACCTGGCAGCAGCTGCCTGGGCCTCTGGTGGTCTCAATGCTCTGCTGCACACAGCCAATACATTTTCCCTGCCCCTCTGCCAGGGCAATGCTCTGGACCAGTTCTTCTGTGAAATCCCCCAGATCCTCAAGCTCTCCTGCTCCACATCCTACCTCAGGGAACTTTGGCTTCTTGTGCTCAGTGTCTGTTTAGTCTTTGTCTGTTTTGTGTTCATTGTGGTGTCCTATGTGCAGATCTTCAGGGCAGTGCTGAGGATCCCCTCTCAGCAGGGATGCCACAAAACCTTCGTCACCTGCCTGTCTCACCTGGCTGTGGTCTCCCTGTTTCTCAGCACTTCCTTCTTTGCCTATTTGAAGCCCTCTTCCATTTCCTCCCCACCTCTGGATCTTGTGGTGGCAGTTCTGTACTCAGTGGTGCCTCCAGCAGTGAACCCTCTCATCTACAGCCTGAGGAACCAGGAGCTCAAGGCTGCCCTGAGCAAACTGATCACTGGAGAGTGTCTGAAGCAATATACTTTTTCTTCTCCTGCAGAGCAGTTCTGATGTCACTCAGTGCAGGCCCAGCCTGGCTGCTCGAATTCTGGCAGCTGCTGGTGGTGTTACCCTTGTGAGAAGGTGGTTCCCACACAAATGTCTTTCTTCAGACCATTTCTGCTTCAGTGTTGTCCTATTTGTTGTGACCCAGAGAATGCAGACATCACAAGCTGTGCTCCCTGTGTGCTCAACTCAAGACAGGACCCTGCAGGGACTTGTTTCTCCGAGCTCCTTCCTCTAAGGCTTCTCTGGAGCTGCAGGGCAGTGCCTGTGTGTAGAGGTGGAGAGGCAGAGTCCCAGCACAGCAGCAGTGCGAGGGAGCCCCAGTCCTTGGGCTGTCCTGAGCTGCTCTTTCTTCCCTTCCACACTCTCCTGCTGAGCCTCTGTGCTGGGGCAAGGCCTGAGTGCTCTGGCAGCTTGGGCACTGTGCTGTTTTGAGTAAGTGTTGGGACTGCAGGCAGGGACAGGCCAGGATCACTGCTGTGATAGAGCTGGTTTGCAGAACAGCATGGTCATCAGACCAGGGGAACTCTTTATGTGACTGTGGTGGTTTGGCTCTGGCCTGGGGGCCAGATGCCCACCAAAGCTGCTCTATCACTCCCCCTCTTTAAGCGAACAGGGGAAGAAGGGAAAGAAAATATAACAGAAGCCAGAGGGTAAAATAGAAGCAGTTTAATAACACTAATAAGCAAATGGCAATAGACCGCGCGGAAGCAGAAAAGCAGAGAGAGAGGTTAGTCTCTACTTCCCATCAGCAGGACGATGGTCGGTCTCGGGCAGCAGGGCTCTCTAAGCTTGGTGGTTTCTTGGGAGGATGAAGGCCATGGACGAATCCCCACCACTTCCTTCTTTCATTTCATTCTTATACCTGAGCTGATGTCATATGGTATGGAATACCTCTTTGGCCAGTCTGAGTCAGCTGGCTCAGCTGTGTCCCCTCCCAAGATTTTGCCCGCCCCTCGATCTACTCTTGGAGCAGGGAAATGTTGAAAGGACACAGCCTGGATACTGGATTCAGCCGTAGCCAAAACACTGCCGTGTTATCAACTACTGCTGCAAAAAACCACAGCACTAGAAAGATACTGTGAGGAGAATTAACTCCATCTCAATTCAATCCAATACAGTGACAAAAGAATCCCAAAGCATACAGAGTCCCATACAGCACACCCAAAATCCTCCCAACACTTCCATTCTCCCCACCTGAGGGTATACCCAAAACCCCCAGGGCTCTTTCTTCCCTCCTGCTCCCCACTGCTAGGCTAGTCTCAGGCTGGCCAGGTCTGAGATTGCCCCTGCCCCTTCTCCTCCTGGCATTAGGCCTAGCCAGGCCTAAGAGGCCCTGAGATGCTCCCTACCATTATGCCATGGGGAGCATCTCTCATGGGAGCAGAGAGGGAAGAATGAGGAAGAGAATGATTTGGCTGTTTCCTGTGTCCACCTTACTGGGTTGGACACTGGAGGTGTAATTTATGTGGCAGTAACAGGAGGCTCTGAGCCTAAACTGCCACATGCCACCCCTTATTTGATACTATAATTCCTGCACCCAAACCATATAATCAAATTAGAAACAATCTTTAGATTATATGTATAGAAAAGTCCAAGCCTTCATCTGGGCGTCCTTCCAAACAGTCTCTCATTTAGGCGCAGGTAATAGTTCTTTCCAGTTCTTTTCCTTCATACAATACAATACAATACAATAGGTTGGAAGAGACCTTCAAGATCATCACGTCCAACCTATCAACCAATCCAACCCACCCAAACAACTAACCCATGGCACCAAGCACCCCATCAAGTCTCCTCCTGAACACCTCCAATGAAGGTGATTCCCTCTTCAGCAACATTCTTCTGCAGCGTGAGCTCTTCATGGATTCAATGGACATCCTGGTCATCTGGAAAAAAACTCATAACTTCTCAACAGAACCTCTATCTCCACCCACATCTGCTCAAGCAGCATGTTTCCACCCCCTGGGACAATCAAGCCAGAGCAATCAGGTTCATTGACTCCTTCCTCCCCTCCAGGAAACAGCACGCTGAGGCTTCCAAAAAACTGCGCAGACCTTTCCCAAGCCCAGTGCTGACTGCTTCCAACCATGGCCCCAAGCTACATGCATGCGCATCACGCACGCACATCACGCGCAGGCACGCCACTCACCACTGGGTGATAACGGACCGAGGCATGGCCTCATCTGGCTACACAGCCCTCCCCTGGGAGAGGGAGTGACTGCACTGCAACTCACCGAGAGGCGGAGCCAGGTGCTGGGTGCCATTTTCAGAAGGCATCTGAAAATCAGGGGAGAGGAAACAACTGCTGCTGCCTGATATACAGAGCAGCAGAGCCACTGTCACCTCTGCTGCCGTGGTACAGATCAAAGCTGCCACCACCCCTTGGGGTACAAGAGCAGTCCTTCCAGCCAAAGCCACCTTCTTGCTTTCTGGGCCTTGGGAGCAGCTTTCAAGTTTAAGCCACTGCTGGCTGCCTAGGATTTTGGGAGCCACTGCTCACCTTCCCGCTGCAGCTAGCCCCCACCGCCACAGGACAAGCCAACTCTGGTCTGCTTACAACTGCCACCTCCCCAGCGCTGCACCACTTACTGCACTGCAGGGAACAAAGGGGAAAGGGGCAGGCACCGCATTCTTGAGCTTTCCCTTGATGCCACTGGCTACAGAATCGCCGCTGGCACCTTGAAATAGCTGAAGATATTCCACGCCACAGCTGCACCCACAGCTGTCCCCTCAGAACCCATAAAACGCCCACAGGATCACCCCGGCAAAACCTTGAACCCAACCACCAAAACCCAACAATGCCCTGATTCCCATTTTCACTTTCCCATCTCTGCACTTCCCCAATCCAATTTGCAGAGTTCCCACAGCAACCATCCTCTGCTACAAATAATCTGTCCTGGTTTAAGGCCTGACAGATCCTCTATTGCCCCAAGAGGGACAAAAGAATGACACTCACACAAACGGATTGGAAAGTGATGGAAAGTTTATACGGAAATGCAATTGGTGTTTTACAGAAACTACAAAGCATAGAGGCAAGATGTCCCAAAGCATACAGAGTCCCATACACCACACCCTAAGGCCTCCCAACACTTCCCTTCACCTTACTGGGCTGGACACTCAGGACACCAGAGGCATAATTATGTGGCAGTAACAGGAGGCACCCAGCCTAAACTGCCACGCTGTGTTAAATTTTAGAGCTAGTACCTAGCTTAGGCGCTAACTAGGAATTTTCCAGCGACTTTGAGTAGAAGATAAATAAGGTTTAGGGTTAGGGGTTAGGGTTAGGGATTGGGCACAGAATAATAATAAGTTAATATCATTCCACTGGTTTGGTGAATATCTTACGTTTTTGTAGCACAGCTTCTTTGCTCTTCTCTTCTTCACTCTGGCTGCTGCTGGCTGGTGTTTTGGCCTTGGCTTTACTTGGCTTTGCTGACCTTGGCTGAGATTCTTGTTATGGCTAAGTAGCAGCAAGGCCCTCTCTGCTTTCTCTCTCCCTTGTACAGGGGGGATTGTGAGGGAGAGCTATTGCTTTTTCTGTGTAGGGTGGAGAAGAGCTCAATCAGCATGAGGGATTTTTTGTGACTGTTGTTGAATTGTGAATGTATGGAAACATATCCAGTGTGGGTTTATTGCCTTTTACACTGCTGCATTTCATTCACTTTTTGTAAATATAGCTTCATTTTGCTTCCAAAATTCTGAGCTAGTGGTTGATTTATTCTGGCAGTAAATCTCCATTCTGGGGGTGAATCTCTGATTAGGATTGGGGCTTGGGGGTGGGGGGCAGGGGGAGCTAATACAACCTACAACATCCTGGTAAACACTGCATCTTGTCCAAGAAGTTGGATCTCCTGGTCCCCTCCCAGTACAGATTGGGCTCCATTCCATTTCAAGATGGATCCACTGTCCCATCCCAGTAAGAGACCAGGATCCTCCTAATACAAACTGTATCAGTTTTACTTCTCCCAGTACAGCTGAGACCATAGTCCTGCTCCAGCCATTGCACATCCTCACATCCCACTGCCCCAGAAAGAGCCCTGAGCCATGTGTGAGGGACAGGATGTCCCTTCCCAGATTCTGGGGGCCAGGGCTTGGCCCTCTGTCATGATAAAACCCATCAAGGATTATTCAGCATCAGAGCCCCATGCTCCAATCCCCTCCCAGTACAGATTTAGCCACCTCCCAGTGCAGACTGGACATCCTGACCCCTCCCATCAGAGACTAGGGCCCCTCCCAGTACAAGATGATATCCCTAGTCCCATCCCAGAACAGACTGTGTACAAACTGCATTCCCTGATCCACTCCAGCATCCCCAATAGGCCAGCAGAAAGCATGGGGTGGGCAAGTGACTTGTGTGAATCCTGGTCCCTAAGCACCTGGTAGCACCTCCAGGAAGAGGCTTGGAGCTGGGTTGTCACTGAGTGACAGATGGGACAGCAGCAGGGACAGGGCTTGGTCATGGCTGCCAGAGAAGCTGAAAGACCAGCAGCAGAGACCTGCCTTGGAAGGCCATGGAGAGGTTGCTTCTGTCTGCTCAGCTGCCAGGCCACAAGCAGGCTGAGGCCTTGGGCCAGCATTGGGACATCAGTGATGGCTGAGAAGCTCCTAGGGCAGGAGGAGCCACATGGCCATGAGGTGAGTGTGAGGCCACTGCAAACTCCCGTCCCTTTGTGTCATTGGCCAGCAGCAGGCACATGCTTGGCTGGTGACTGTGCCATCCCTTGTGCCTGCCAAGATGAGAGCCAGCAGCAGGGTGGTGGCTTGGTTGTTGGTTAGGAGATGGAGGTTCTGCTCTGACCTGCCCCCAGTCAGAAAGGCACTGCAGCATCTGGGAGGGAACATTCCAAACACCCTGGGATGGAGAAAAAAGAAATGTCACTCAGAGGACAGAGCTGTGGTGCAAGAAGTGACCCAGCAGTCAGGGCAGCCCATGTCTGGTTGTGTGTCAAGGAACTCCAGCAAGGGTGGAGAACCATGAGCAAAGGCATGGAGATGTCAGGCTGGGGAAGCAAGATGGGAGTCAAGAGCCTGAAGGGAAAGAGGTACAGGCATGGGACAGTGTAGGACAGCCTGCAGGGATGGCCAAGGGCTGTGGCAAGGCTGAAAGGCCCAGCAAGATTCAGGTCTTTGTCCCCTTGGCTCTGGCAATACCTTCTGCCACCATGGTTGGTGAGATGAAACTTTATTTTCAAGCTGTCAGGATCTGCCTTTGCAAGGCCTCAGGGTCAGATCTTGGCCTTTCTGCTTCACAAACCAAACCCCGAGTTTGCTGCCCTGCACTTTGCCTTTGCCTTGCTGCACTCATGGCCTGCAGTGAGCTGCTCTAACGAGTCCCTGGAGAGGCCTTGTCAGTAACAACCCTCACTGAGGCCAATCAATGCTTCCAGGTACTTGGAGTTTTGCTTGACCTTCTTGAGCAGTTTCTTCAGGCTTCTCTCAGAACCTGAGGTTCATGAAATGAGCCCCAAGTGCCCTAAGGAGCTCTTTGTGTCTCTGTCGTTCTCTTCAAGCTGTCCAAGTGCACCTAATGAAACTCATTTGATTATGTCAAATATGTATTTGATTGCTTTTCAGTCTAGAGCAGAGGTGAGAATTCACCAATGATCCCAGTCCAGGCTGTCTCACCAGGAGGTCTGGACTGGGGGGAGAAGCTGTCCCTTGAGGTCTGACAGTGTATGGACAACCTTGCTCCTCACCCTCCCAATCTCCCCCTTCCTTTCATTGCTCACCTGGGGCTCACATCACTTCCATCAGAGTTCTCCACTGCTCTCTGCAGCTGGAGCTCACAGCTCCATGGCACCATCTCCCCCTTGCTCTCCTTAAAGAACTGGCTGCACACAGCCACAGAAGAATTGTTCCTCTTTAGAAGCAAAGCAAAGCCAAGACTGAGAAAGTTGCCTCAGCAATCCAAGCCCTCTGGAACCATCTGCTCAGCACAAGCTGTCTCTCAGCAGGTTGCCTCTCTATAAGCATGTGGCAAACCCAACAAGTTAGGACCTGGTTATGATTTATTCAGCCAGTCAGCATTTCTGGAGAGAGAAGGAGATCCAAAGGTTGGATCCTAGCAGCCCTTAGCCATTCAAAGGTGACTCAGCAGAATGTGTCCTAATAAAACAGCCTCTGAGTGACAGAGTGGATAAGGACAAGGCTGACCCTGACTGACTGCAAAGGACCCTGAATTCAAATCTATTTCTCTGTCTGTGCCTGGATGGAAGCACAAAGCACACAGACACAGGGACAGACAGAGCTGGGTGCAGTGAATTAGAGAAACCCCCACCCTGTGACAGCAAAGGTGTCTGTCCCAACACACAGAGAGGTGGAGAGGTGGCTGGCAGAGAGGCTGCCTGGACTTCAGGTTCCTTCTGCTGGAGCTCAGAGCAAACACTCACAAAGCTTTGGCATTCTCAGAAGACAAGAACTGAGCCTGGAGAAGTCTGACTTGGTCCTGACTGGAACAAGCATTTGAAATGTTCTAAAGGGAGTCAATAAATCTGTGTAGTTTGGAATCCTCAAGTGTGACTAACAAAGAGACCATGGCAGAACTCATGGAGGTAGCTAACCATTAGGCCACAGAAGTCTCCTAAGCTAACAGGACAGATGCTGTGGTTCACTGCTCAAGTGTTCACAAGGCCGCAGAAGCCTTCCAAGACAGGAAGAAGATAAAACCACAGATACTTCCCTGGACAAGAACAAGATCAGGCTGTGAGTGCTTTGCTGGACAGGCACCAAAGAAGGGCAATTTGAACACAGAAATCTTGTCAAGTGGTGGACAAGGAGCAGCAGCTGCTGCAGAACAGGCATAAGCAAGATGAAGTTACTGAATCATCAAGGCTGAGGCTCTGCACACCAGAAGTTCATCTTGGGGCCTGAAGTTCAGATGGCAGCACAGGAGGCTTCCTGCTCCCATTGCTGCTTCTGGCTTCCAGGTTTTGTTGGGTGTTGGCTGCTCCAGTGGGCTTGGGAGCTGCCCCAGCAAGGCCCAGCTCTGCTGCATGGTCCTGGCCAGTGCTGAGCCATCCCTCACAGGGTTGGAGATGGTTTGGTCTTCCTGGGTCAGCGCTGCCACCTCTGTTGTCTGAGCCCGGAGAGACAGAAAGACAGGACCTGGGCCAGGAACCTCTCTGCCAGTGCTGCAAGGCTCAGGAACAGAGGGGATGAGGCTGCTCCCTAAGTACCAGGGTGTCTCTCTCCCCCCAGCACAGGAACTTGGGGACTCAGCACAGGTATTAGAGGTCTGACCCCCCATCATGGTGAGAACTGGGAGTCTGAGGGCCCCTCTCCATTCCTTGCCCCATGTAGTGGTTTGGACCTGGCTGGGGGCCAGATGCCCACCAAAGCTAATCTGTCACTCCCCTTCTTAGCTGGACAGAGGAGAGGGGAAAAGAGAACCAAAGGCAGTTGTAAGGCAGAAGCAATTTCCTAGCACTGCTAAGCACAAACAACAGACTGCATGGAAGCGAAGCAGAGAGAGGCGTGAACCTCTACTGCCCAGCATCACAGGGGGGGCGCTCTGGGGCAGCAGGGCTCTAGCTGTAGTGGTTCCTCTGGAGGACAGAAGCCATGGGACGAATCTCCCCAGGTGGGAACCTAAGAGAGTAGCTCACAGAATGCTTAGATGCCCTTTATATCCCTGTGGGAGCCTGGAAGGTGCTAAGTGATGTTGTACCTCGGAGCCGTGTGAGAAAGGAGGGGAGTTGGGGTTCTGAATATGAATCATGAAATGTTAATAAGGCAAATATGACATTAATAAAAGTATTAATTATTATTGATTCATATGGAGAATTGCCAGAGACTTACTCCCAGGTCAGGGTTTAGGGCTGTAGTGTATTTACAAGGGCTTTGTGCAGGGGACAGGCAGTAGGAACAATTGAAACAGCAGGAAGCAAAGTGTGCAAATCACCCTGGGGAAGGGAATCTGCGGTGGGGTTCTGCTGCTTGTCCCCCAGGGGCAGCCTCGAGAGGAACCTTGCCAAAAGGGCAGCAGCTCAGACAGAGCCTTCCCCAAGAGGCTTTCTAGAGATCACCAACTCCTCACCCGATGAATTCCCTGCGGGGCTGCAGTAGAGTCCAGGCTGCACAGAGCAAGGGGAGTTCCACCCCCAGGCAGTGGTGCTGCTGCTGTCCCTCAGCCGCGAGCGGCTGCTGGGGCACTCTGGGGTGCTGCTGGCCGCCAGGGTTGTGTCACTGTGCCAAGGGCCGGGCTGGCCGTGGCAGGACGGCAGGTGGCGCTCGAAGCTTCCCAGGGCTCCAGGCTGTGCTGGGGCTCCAGGCTGTGCTGGGGCTCCAGGCTCTGGGGCTGCAGCCTGTTCCTCTCAGCGCTATGCGGCCAGGGCTGGCTTGGAGGAGCAGGCGCTCCTGGCTCTCTGGCTCTGGGCTCTCCTGGCTTTGTCCCTGCTGCCCAGCAAGAGACTGCTGCCTGCTCCTAGGCTGTCACAACGCCAAGAGGCTGCCTGTGGCTTCAGGGCAGCTTACGCCAAGGCGCTTGCGTCTGTCTGGGGAAACTGAGGCACAGCAAAGATGCTGAGTTGCAAGGCAGGACAAGGCTCCTGGCTTCTTTCCTCGCAGATTAGGCAAGGCAAATTGTGTACCATTTACCTTTGCTTTGATCCTTTGCCCCAGGAGCGATTTGGCCAATTGGCAACCAAGAGAATGGGATTTTGCCAGGCTGGGACCAGAGAAGGGAAAGACATGAGCCTGGTCTGGGGGAAGCATGGGCAGGGCACTGCCTCTTTACCACAAAGGGAGGACATAGCCCGTGGTTACCAGACTACCCAATGCCAGAACCCTGCAGGAGGGAGGGGGAGAGGGGGCTCATGCCTGGACATGCCAGGACTTGTTCTGGGTTTGTCTCGGGTCTGTTTGGCCCTACCACCACAGGCAGCAAAGCCAGGTCCAGGGAGGAAAGAGTGAGCAGAGCTGGGCTCTTTGTATTGGATGGGACAAGAAGGATCCAGAGGTGTTCCTCAGGGGCCAGGGATGGCACTGGAGCTGTTGAACATCTCAGCTGGTGACAGGGACAGTGGGATCCAGGCACCCTCAGCAAGCTTGTTGATGACAGCAAGAGGAGTGGTGCCTTCAACATGCTGGAGGGAAGGAAGGGATGGCATCCAGAGGGACCTGGCAGCTGAGCCTGTATGACATACATGAGCTTCAACAAGGACAAGTATAAGGTCCTGCCCCTAGTTTGGGGCAATCCCAAGCACAGATCCATTCTGGAGGCTGAGGGGATGGAGAATAGCCCTGTGGAGAAGGATTTGAAGGCTCTGGTTAATGAGAAGCTCAACAGGATCCAGCAATGTGCACTCCCAGCCCAGAAGCCAAATTTCTCCTGTGCTGCCCATGCAGTAGTGTAGGCATCAGGTGGAAGAGGGGATTCTGCTTCTCTGATCCACTTTGCTGAGACCCCTCCTGCAGTGCTGGGTTCAACTCTGGAGTCTTCAGTACAGGAGAGACATGGACCTGTTGGAGCAGGAGCCTGAGAAGGCCACAGCAATTCTGGGAGAGCTGGAAGCCACCTACTGTGAGGCCAGGCTGAGAGAGTTGGTCTTATTCAGCCTGGAGAAGGGAAGGCTCCAGGGAGACCTTCCGGTGGCCTTTCAGTGCTTAAAGAGGCCAATCACAAAGCTGGGGACAGACTTTAAGCAGGGCCTGTTATGACAGGACAAGGGGTGATGGCTTGAACTGAAGGAGGAGGATTCAGGCTGCAGATAAGGAAGAAATGTTTGACACTGAGGGTGGTAAGACCCTGTTCCTGGCTGCCCAGAGAGGTGTGAGATGCCACATCCCTGCAACCATTCCAGGTCAGGTTGTCTGGGGCTCTGAGCAACCTGTTCTAGCAGGTATCAGCAGATGTCTCTGCCTACTGCAGAGGGTTGGACTGGATGACCTTGAACGGTCCCTTCCTACCCAAACCATCCCATGAGTGGCACCCCTCTCCCAGAGGCCACCTGCCCAGCACCCAGACCAGCAACTCTGTGACATCAGTGCCAGGGCCAAGGGCACTGTGGCACCCCGAGCCTTGCAGGCACTGCAGCAGCTGCTGCTCTGCTGGTGCCCACCCCTCAGTTTCTGCAGCCTCTATGTGCTGCTGGCAGCAAGGACTCTGCTGTCCCTCCTCATCCTGCTGGCCCTGTGCTGGCACACACATGGCACATGGGGCACCTGTGTGTGAGTGGCACCACGCTGGGGGAGTGAGCTTGGGCAACCCTGAGGGGGTTCACTGGGAGTGCCCCTTGTGCCCTGTGGCCATACCATAGCTTCTTGACCCACTGTGGCAGCCTCAGCTCCCAGCCAGCTCTGCTGCATGTAGAGAAGGATCACTTTGGTCAGAGATGAATCCCCTTGGGATCTGCCAGGCCTCAGAGGTCAGAGGGGCTTGGGGTGGCTGCACTTGGCTCTTAGGCATAGAATTATAGAATCATGAAGGTTGGAAAAGATCTCTAAGAGCATCAAGTCAAAGCATTGACACCACCACCACGGCCATTAAACCATGGCCCAGAGCCCCATGGCTACACTGCTCCCAGGCATGGGGACTCCACAACCTCCCTGGGCAGCCTGCTCCAATGGCTGACCACTCCTGCAGCAAAGAAATTCTTCCTAATCTGTCCCCTGGCACAACTTCAGGCCATTTCCTCTCTTCCTATGGCCTGATCCTAGAGAGAAGAGACTGATCCCCACCTCACTGCAGCCTCCTTTTAGGGAGCTAGAAAGAGCCAGCTCTTGCCTGACTCTCTCTTTCTCCAGACTGAACAAATGCAGCTGCCTCAGCTGCTCCTCACCAAGCATCTTCTGCAGCCCCTTCACCACCTTTGTTCTCTGCACATGCTCCAGCACCTCAGTGTCTCTCTTACACTGCAGCTCCCAAAACTGAAGCTGAGGTACAGTCCCACCAGTGCCCAGCACAGGACACAAGCACTTCCCTGCTCCTGCTGCCTACACCAGCCCTCATTCAAGCCAGGATGCTGGTGGATTTCTTGGCCACCTGGGTACACACTGGCTCATGTTCAGCTGCTGTCAACAAACACCCCCAGAGCCTTTTCTGCTGAGCAGTTTCCAGCCACTCTGCCCCAAGCCTGCAGCATTCAGGGGAGTGTTAGTTCCCTAACCCTGGGCTCCTGGAGAGGCTGACAGAATCCCCAGGCCTGCTGCAAGGCAGCAGGGTTGCTGCTGAGCTAGTAGAAAGCTTCTCAGAAGCCCCACACATGCAGGAATGCTGCAGGCTGTTGCTGGGCTCATGAAACAGCCAACACAAGTCCCAGCACTGCTAGAATGCAGCTGGGCCACTGGAGGGCCAATGGAAATACCACAGGGAGCCTTGGGCCTGCTGGAAGGAAGCAGATCCACAGGCAGCTGCCATGGGCCCACTGGATGGCAGTAGGGCCACTGCTGGGCTACTGGGGCAACCCTTCTGGGAGGCAGTAGGGGCAGTGCTGAGCTGGAGCAGAGCTCAAGGCAATCCCCAGACCTTCTGCAATGGAGCAGTCTCAGGTGTGGGGCCATGGAATGGCCACTGGATGCCTTCCACCAGATCCAGGGCTTCTCTCAGCTATTGCACAGCTCAGCAGTTGCCCTGCTGCCTGCCAGCATGGCTGGGATGTGCTTGGGCTTTCCACTAGCCCACAGGTGGACCTGAGAACTTCCAGCTGGCCTGGGGACTTGGTCAGCATTTCCACTGGCCCACCACAGGCCCTGCTGCATTCCTGCAGACCTGAGGCTTCCAACAGGATTTCCATGAAGTCACCACTGACCCTGCTGCTGTCACAGCCCCATTTCAGGGTGCTGATGGAGTCACAGCAGCCCCTGAGAATAGGCTGCCATTGGGTGAGGAATGGATGAACCCCAACATTGGATAATGACATTCAGAAATGCAGAGAGGAGAAAATCTCAGCAGTGCTCTCAGAAGTCCTTTATTACAGCCTTGCAGAAATCCACAGCATGACAGAGTCTCAGAGGGTCCTTAACAGAAGGCACAGAAGCCCTTAACAGAAGTCCCTAGCAGCCCTCACCCCCCGATGGTCTCTGTTGCTCCATAGCAGCTGTTTAAATTCTCTTTCTTATTAGACCCTTAACCAACAAACCCCAGCCACAGCTAAAAGCATCAAGATTTCCCCTCTAAATCTCAACAGAATCCTTATTCCAAAGCACTATCATGAATGTAAAGACCAAAACCATTCTGTAATAGCCTTGTTCTAAACTCTTGACTTATCCTAACACCAGGAATCGATGCCAAACCAGACGACTCTGTTAAAATCAAACCAGGGAAGTAACCTCTCAAAAAAGAAAAAAGGTAAAAAGGATTGTACATTCCAGAGAGCTCTTGTGAAATGCACACAAAGTCCTAAATCATTCAACCTAGGAGAGAACTTTTGACCTATGAACTGACAAACAACTTCTTCTGGGTAAAATGACTCCAAACTTATTTTAATTGCAATTTCTCCAATCACAAAACTTTTTCATTATCTCTGACCACCATTGCCACTATTTTACTCTTATCAGTTGCTATCCCTTTTGGTGTTATCAAGATCGCTCTGTTCCTATTGCTGTTGTCTGTTCTTCTTTTCTATGCTGATTATTTACAGTTGCTTGATCCTAGATGATTCCATTCTATCCCAGATTATTCTCTTATTTACTTTTACTTCTCAGCTATTACAAATCCTTCTTGTGTTCTGAAGACCATGAGATTTGCACAGGCAATTTCAGGTCCCAATGCAGCATCTTGAGCAAAGAACTTGTGGATTTGTGCAGCAGCTCAGCCAGCTGCAGTTTACATAGGAACAGCTCACGGTTCTGCCAGGCACACTGCTTAGAGCTGCAGAGCTAAGTTCAGAGCCAAGTGTAAGACAGATGTCCTGGGGGAGTATTTCTGGGCACTGTGCTGAGGCACAGCATCCTTTCTTGCAGTGATTTCACTCTTTACACTCTTAAACCTCCCAATACCTCCTCAACATTTAAATAAATCTCTTCCCACCTCTGGGGGGGGGGGAAGCGTGAGGGAAGCCCCAGGTCAGCAGGAATCCATCAGGAATGCTGCTCAGCTAGGGAGGAAGCTTTTGGAAGCCCCAGGCCTGCTTTAAAGCATCAGAGCCCCTTAGTAGGCTTTCAAGCAGCTTCCAAAGACCTGAGATCCCCTCTACACCCTTCCATGATTCTGAAAATCAATCCTAGAAACCTCCAGACCCTCCAAAACACCTAACATCCCCTGACACAACAAAAAAGCCCACCCTTCTGATATGTCCGAGACTGTTCCCAGCAAGACACTCTCAAGACTCTTCTGAGAACCTCACTTTGACCACCCTGAACTGGGCACACAGCTCCAGCGCCATTCCTAGGAAACAAATGCCCTCAACATTTGGGCATTGTGGACAGGAAGATCTGAAATAAGGGGAAACAGACAGGATTTGCAAAACTTTGCTTTTATATTGACACAACTGGGCAATGGACAGAGGGTTTTAAAGCTTAGAGAGTCATAAAGAATTGGGGAAGTACCAGAAAAAAAACTGGCAAAGCTGAACCCAGCTCCAATGGGAGATCAGCACTGTAATTGTTCTAATCAGCACTAATTGGTATTCAGAAGGGCAGGAGGTGTTTGTCCCTGCCAGAGCCCCCAGCCTCTGAGAAATGCAGAGGAAAAAGAGGTGAGTTTGGTGGTGGAAAGGCCCTCTCAGGGGGATCACGATTATCCCAACAGATTCCGGGTGGATCTATTTATGCCTCCCCTCCAGTGTGGGCGTATCTCTGGTGTGGGTGCAGCGGTGCTTGGTGAGCTGTCCCTTCTGGGTGAAACCCTTGCCACATTCAGGACAGGGGAATGGTTTCTCACCAGTGTGCACACGACGGTGCTGAACGAGGTGAACACTCTGGGTGAAGCTCTTGCTGCAGGTAGCACAGGTAAAGGGTTTCTCGCCAGAGTGCACACGGCGGTGCTTGGTGAGGTTGGAACTCTGGGTGAAGCTCTTGCCGCACTCAGCACAAGGGAACAGCTTCTTTCCGGTGTGCACGCGGCGGTGGACGGTGAGGGTAGACCTGCTTTTGAAGCTCTTACTGCAGTCCCTACAGATGAAGGACTTCTCAGTGCTGTGCACACTGCGGTGCTGGCTGAGGGCAGAGCTGTGAGTGAAGTTTTTGCCGCAGTCGGCACAGCTGTACGGCCTGCTACTGGTGTGGGTGCGGCGGTGCTGAGTTAGGCCGCAGCTCTGCGTGAAACTCTTGCCGCAGTCGGCACATCTGTACGGTTTGTCACCACTGTGGATGAGTTGGTGCTGAATGAATGCAGTGCTTGTGGTGAAGCTCTTGCAGCACTCAGCACAGGGGAAAAGCCTCTCTCCGGTGTGGATGCGGCGGTGGATGCTGAGGCTGGAGATGGTTTTGAAGTTTTTTCTGCAATCCCTGCAGGTGAAGGAATTCTCACGAGTGTGGGTGAGCTGGTGCCGGATGAGGTCAGAGCTCTGGCTGAACCTCTTGCCACAGTCACCACAGACGAAGGGCCGGGTGCCAGGGTGGGGGCAGTGGTGCTTCACTGGCTCTGAGCCAGGTGGGAAACTCTGCCCACACTCAGGGCACTGATTCAGCTGCTTGGGTGGTACAGACAGACCTGCTCTGTCTTCATCCTCCTCTGTACATTCTCTCTCTTTCTCATCCTGGTCACCTTCATCCTCATCATAATCCTCTTCATAACCATCCGCCTCACAGTCATCATTCTCCTCAGCATCATCATCCTCCATGTTGTCCTCTTCTTCCTTATCCTCCTCTGCCTTGGGGCTGCATGTTGGCTGCTCCATCTTGAGCTCTAGGTGCTGCTTCTCCTCCCAGCTATTGTCTGGGTCCTTCTGTGAGGCCATACTGCAGGAGGAAAGGGTCACAGCTGTGCAATAGGGAAGACAGAAACACCTGAGCCCAGGGCCTCAAACCCTGAGATCCTGCCTGGGTCATGACAGTCCCTGACTCCCAACACCTCCCAACACACAGCTGGAGGAAAGAATGCAGAGGGGACCTCAAGCCTTCAGTTCTTGCCAAGGTGGGGACTCAGACCTCTAATACCTGTGCTGAGACCCCAGGTTCCTGTGATCAGGGACCTGAGGTACCCTGGGGCTTACAAGTGGTCTTGTCCCACTCTCCTCGAGCCTGGTGGCATTGGCAGGCTGGTTTCTGCCCCAGGCCCTGTCCTTTGATCTCTCCTGGCTCAGACAATGGAGGCAGCAGCACTGACCAAGGAACACCAAAACACCTCCAACCTTCTCCCACCACCCTCCACATCCCAACCCCAAACATGACCTCCTGCCACACGACTGACTCCCAACAGCATGGAGACTTCCCAGATTCTCATGACACCTGATGTACCTCTGGAGAGGTGAAATGTGGTGGGTGGAAGGAGTCAGAGGAGGTTGGAAGGTGCCTTGGGGGCTGGAGTCCTGCTGTTGCCCCACTCGGGGATGTTCACCTGCTGGCCTGCTCCAAGGGGCAGATCTGCCAACTCTACCAACTCAGCACTGTCACAGCACACAGCCAGGCTGCTCAAGATGGGAAGGCTCAAGTGCAGACTCAGCTCCTTGCCCAGCACACAGCCCCCAGCACACAGTTGCAGGGCTACACCACCAGACAGCTGCCTCCACACAGCCTCTCCCAGGCCTTGCCTGCAGCTTTCTCCCACTGCCTGCCCAGGGCTCTGCTGCCTGCAGCTGCATTTGCCAGCAGATCCTGCTCTGGCCCCACCTCTCCCCCCTGGCCCTGCTCCCACCACACCCACTCTGTGCTCAGCTCTGCCCTGCACACACCTCTCTGCTGCCCACTCCCCAAGAGAAGAGCAGAGCAGCCCTGAGGACACAAAGGAAGGTTCATGATCTCTCCAGATGCAGCAAAGGGACTTGGCCAGCTCCATGCAAAACCTCTTCGGCCCTCACTGGGATGCTGCAGGAGTCTCTCTCTCCTGCCCAAACCTGACACCTCCAGCACCCTTCACACACCTGCAGCCCAAAGAGACTCAGTGGAAAGGGTTTGGCTTCCTTCTCTCCCTGATAATTTCTCTCTGCTTTCTCCTTGCAGTTCTCCTGGAGCTGCCACTCCACAGCCCCAAGACAAAAGGAGGTTTGATGGGAGGGCACAGTGCTCAGGGGCTGTTGTTCATCTCCCAGCTGACACAGGCAGAGCTGCAGCACAATTCACTCCCTTCAGCTCCTGAAATGCTGCCAGGTTCTGGCAGTTCCTGCACACACATTTGTCACCTGGGCCCTGGATCCTCTCCCCTTTTGGGGGGACAAGGCCTAATTCCTGCCTGACCACTCCCAGGCCCTTCCCTCATTCCCAGCCCATCCATGTCCCTGTTGCCTTGGCTGTCCCATGGCCCTGTGTCCCCCACCTCCACTGCCACTGCAGCTGGAAGGGGGGAGTGGGAAATGCTGTGGCTGAGGAGGTCTCCAAGGAACTGGGCTGGAACCAGGAGCACAAGAATGGAAGGGGCCTGAGACTAAAGGCTGGCATGAGCTGGAGGGATGAAAGAACAGCACCAAGGAGGGGTTACAGATGAGGGGTGGGGAGGGACCCTGCAGCCACCTCATGCAGGAACTGATGAAGGGGCACAGAGAGGGAGTGAGACCTCAGGTGACTGCTGCCATGGGGTATAGCTGGGCTGTGTGGCTAGGAGCCCTGCCTGCCTGCTTGGGCTGTGCTGGATGTCAGGAGGGGTCAGGGGACTGTCCTGAGCCAGGCAGGGTTTGGGGCTTTGAGCTTCTGGGGTCAGCTGCTGCCAGCACCATTGTAGGGAGGAGCCAGGCAGAGCCTCACAGCTGCTGAACTAAGCCCTCCCACCCCCTGCAGCCTTCACCCTCCATCGGTCCATCCATTGCTCCATCTCCACTCACTTGCTGCCCTCTGAGAGTCCCCAGGGCCCCACCAAGTCACCAGGGCTGATCTACACAACCAGCATGGCCCAACAGAAGCCCCTGGATGAGAGCATGGAGGAGAGTCCCTTTTGTGGGTGTAAGGCACTGGGGGGTCTTACACCAGAGAGTAGAGACCTCCAGAAGGGACAGCAGAGGCCAGGGGTACACCAGAAAGTGTCATCTGTCTTATTTCATTCCCACAAGGCCTGCACCCACTCTCTATAAAGGAACAGCACAGGCTCTCCAACCTCCTTTTCCATTCCTCTCTGCTCCCAGGAACATCATCTGTGATCTCTCTCTGCAGAGGAGCTTTGAGGCCTTGGCAATGGTGCCAACTGCGGCCTGGAGCGGCCTGGCTCACCCGGGAGCTGCCTACCAGAATCTGTAACTGCATCTCCTGGGTATGGGGGGAGGAAGGGCAGAGAGGCATGGAGGAGGGGGAAGGCATTTGGGGTTTTGGCCTGGTTTGGTGGAGCTTTGGAGGAAGCTTTGGCCTAGGGAGGTTGTTTGGGTCCTGTGGCCAAGGTGCACTATGGATTGTTGTGGAATTGATGCTTTGCACTGTAGGATGCAGCTCGGAACAGCACAGCCATGGAAACTGCCAACCCTCTGGGCAGAGCTTTGTATCAACTCCTTTGACGAGGCTCGAAGGAGCCTCTCTGGCTCCTTAAACCTAAGACAATACCCTGCAGAACAAGTTGGAGGAGCTCAAGTGGACAAGCTGAAGAGGTGGCCCAGGGCAACCTCCTAAGGTTCAACAAGAGCAAGTGCAGGGTCCTGGCCCTGGCCTGGGACAATCCTCACAATCAGTACAGGCTGGGGGAGGAGGGGATAGAAAGCAGCCCTGCAGAAAAGGACTGGGGGGTGCTGGTGGACAAGAAGCTGGACAGGAACAGACACTGTGAGCCTGCAGCCCAGAAGGCCAAGGGCCAAGGGTGTTCAGCCTGGAGAGGAGAAGAGATGACTAGGGAGACCTAAGAATGACCTTCTGGTACCTGAAGGAGACTACAAGAAGGCTGCAGAGGGACTGTTTGCAAAGCCTGCAGGGACAGGACCAGGGGCAATGGCTTCAGACTAGTGCAGAGCAGATTGAGATTGGATGTGAGGGACCCCAAGGCTCAGCTGCTCCAACCTTGCCAAGTGACACTGGAGTTGAAATGAGCTGGCCCAGCCCTCTGCCAAGCTGAGCCTTCCAACTGTGCAGTGCAGGGGAATCCACCACTGCTCTTGGGAGATGATTCCATCTGAACGGCTGACTGGGAGGAAAGCTTTTTCCTCTCCAGGGCACTGTTCAGCTCACCTCTTGCAGCAGCTCTTTGAGATCTGCCTTTTGAGCATCACAAACTCTGAAGCACTGCAGTGAAAAGCAGCTCAGCTTCAACTGCCAACAGGCTAAACTCTCACATCTTAAATTCAAGGTAGGTGCCAAGCTCACACCCAGCTCTCAAGCTCAGAACCACTTCCCAAGCTCAGAGCCAACAACTAAGGTCAGAACAACATCCCAAGCTTTGAAGCAGCTCCCTAGCTCAGACCCAGATCAAAAGTGCAGACCCAGATCCCATGCTCAGATGCAGCTACCAAGCTAAGAACCAGCAAATAAGGTCAGAACCACATCCCAAGCTCAAAGCCAGCTCCGAACCTGAGACCCAGTCCCCAAGCTCAGACCCAAATCCCAAGTTCAGATGCAGCTACCAAGCTCAAGAAACAGCAAATAAGCTCAGACACATCGCCCAAGCTCATGAACCAGCAATTAAGGTCAGAACCATTTCTCAAGCTCAAAGCCAGCTCCTATGCTCACAACTCGCTCCCAAGATCAGACCCTGCTCAAAAGCTCAACCCACTTCCAATGCTCAGAGCCAGCCCCCAAGTTCAGAGCCGGATCAAAAGTGCACACCCAGATCCCAAGCTCAGAAGCAGCTCCCAAGCTCAGACCCAGGGCCCACACTCAAGAACCAGCAATGAAGCTCACAGCCAGATCAAAAGTACAGACACAGCTCACACACTCACAGCCAGCCACACAGGTCAGAACAATATCCCAAGCTCTCCCCACAGCCGTCTCCTCTCCAGCCTCAACAGCCCCAACTCTTACAGCCCACCCCCACAGGGGAGCTGCCACAGCCCTCCCACCACCCCCATGGCCTCCTACGCACTCCCTCCAACAGCTCAACCTCCTTGAGAAGGAGGCTGCAGAGGGACTGTTTGCAAAGCCTGCAGGGACAGGACCAGGGGCAACGGCTTCAAACTAGAGCAGAGCAGATTGAGATTGGATGTGAGGGACCCCAAGGCTCAGCTGCTCCAACCTTGCCAGGTGACACTGGAGTTGAAATGAGCTGGCCCAGCCCTCTGCCAAGCTGAGCCTTCCAACTGTGCAGAACAGGGGAATCCACCACTGCTCTTGGGAGATGATTCCATCTGAACGGCTGACTGGGAGGGAAAAGCTTTTTCCTCTCCAGGGCACTGTTCAGCTCAATTCTTGCAGCAGCTCTTTGAGATCTGCCTTTTGAGCATCACAAACTCTGAAGCACTGCAGTGAAAAGCAGCTCAGCTTCAACTGCCAACAGGCTAAACTCTCACATTTTAAGTTCAAAGCAGGTGCCAAGCACACACCCAGCTCCGAAGCTCAGACCCACTTACCATGATCAGAGACAGCCTCCAAGCTCAAGAACCAGCAACTAAGGTCAGAATGACTTCCAAGCTCAGAGAGAAAGTGCAGACCCAGATCCCATGCTCAGATGCAGCTACCAAGCTAAGAACCAGCAAGTAAGCTCAGAACCATTTCCCAAGCTCACACCCAGCCCCCAAGCTCACACCCAAGCTCAGAGCCAGTTTCACAACTTTGCTTATTTCAAGTTGCACTCATTGCAGTTCTGCTAAGTCCAAACTCAAGGATTCAGAGAATGCTTTGGCCTGGAAGGGATCCCAAAGATCAGCCAGCTCCAACCCCCTGCCATGGGCACAGACACCTTCCACCAGACCAAGCTCCTCAAGCCCTCATCTAACCTGCCCCTCAACTCCTCCAGGGAGGGGGCAGCTAGCACCTCCCTGGGCAACCTGCTCCAGGCTCTTACCACCCCCACTCCAAACAGTTTCCTCCCAAGCTCCACTCCAAATCTGCCCTCCTCAAGCTTCAATCCATTCCCCCTCATCCCATTACTCCCAGCCCCTCACAAAAGTCCCTCCCCAGCTCACCTGCAGCCCCCAGCAGCAATCACAAGACTGCTCCAAGCTCTCCCCACAGTCTTCTCTTCTCCAGCCTCAACAGCCCAAATTCTTACAGCCACTCCCACAGGGGAGCGGCTCCAGCCCTCTGTGAGAGGCTCAATCTTGTCTCTCTTGATGTGATGCAACAAAGATAAAATCACTTTTGCTGCTTGCCCAGACAACAGCTGATGTGTATTGGGCAGAGCCACTGGAATGACGCTCTGGAAGGTGCATAGATAAAGATTTCTCACCAGACTGCAGCTGCCCTGGAAATGGGCAGAGGCCACTGCTCTCCATACTTTCTGGAAGTAAAAGAGAATTCAAGGCCCTGGGACAATTGATTGATGGGGCAGGAGCTCCAGTGGTGTTCTGCTCAGTTCCCTCAGTGGCAGGGGAGTACACTGAGAGGAACAGGAGAAGCCACACCACCAACAGTTGGCTCAGGGGATGGTGCCAGCAGCAGAATGTTGGGTTCTTTGATCATGGGGAAACTTTTACTGCACCCGGCCTGCTGGGGCCTGATGGGGTGACATTATCTAGAAGGGGTAAGAGAGTCCTAGCAGTGGAGTTGGCAGGGCTCATTAAGAGGGCTTTAAACTAGGTCTGAAGGGGGTGGGTGAGGAAACCAGTCCCTCTGAAGAGGAAGGAGTGGGACACAAACTAGGGTTAATTGGGAAGTCGAGAGCCCAGCTGCAGTGCTGTACACCAATGCAGGCAGCATGGGCAATAAGCAAGAGGAGCTGGAAGTCCTGCTCCACCAGGGTGACTATGATATAGTCGCCACCTCAGAAACATGGTGGGAGAGCACACATGATTGGAGTGCTGCACTGGGGGGTTGCAGGCTCTTCAGGAGAGACAGGCGAGGGAGGAGAGGAGGAGGGGTGGCTCTGGATACTAGGGAGTCGCTCACTGCCACAGAGCTTGAAGCGGAAAATGAAGGGATTGAGAGCCTGTGGGTTAAAATCAGAGGAAGGCCTAACAAATCTGACATCCTGGTTGGAGTCTGTTATAGACCACCCAACCAGGATGAGGAGGCAGACAAATTATTCTATAAGCAACTGGAGGTCGTCTCAAGATCATCAGATCTTGTCCTTGTGGGTGACTTTAACCTGCCAGATATCTGCTGGGAACTTAATTCAGCAGAGAGAAGGCAGCCCAGAAGATTCCTGGACCATATGGAGGACAGCTTCCTGATGCAGCTGTCAAGTGAGCCTACCAGGGGTCAGGCTCTGCTTGACCTGCTGCTCTCCAACAGAGAAGGGCTGGTGGGAGACGTGACCGTGGGAGGCTGCCTGGGGTGCAGCGACCACGAGATGGTGAAGTGTTCAATAAGCAGGGAGCTAGGGAGGAGCACCAACAGAGCCCTCACCTTGGCCTGCCAGAGGGCAAACTTCAGCCTGTTTAAGAGACTTATTTGCAAAGCTCCCTGGGTAGCAGCCCTCAAGAACTGAGGGGTCCAGGATGGTTGGAGCTGCTTCAAACAGGAGCTGTTGAAGGCACAGGAACTGGCAGTGCCCATGTGCCAAAAGATGAGCCGGTGGGGAAGGCTCTGGGCCTGGATGAGCAAGCAGCTGCTGGAGGAACTAAGGGAAAGAAGAGGCTGTGTCACCTCTGGAAGGAGGGGAAGGCTTCTTGAGGTGTGTTCAAGGAAGCTGTTAGATTATGTAGGAGAAACATTAGAGAGGCAAAGGCCCAGTTGGAAGTGAAGCTGAACACCTCTGTGAAGGACAATAACAAGCATTGTTACAAACAGATTAACACTACAAAGAGGGCAAGAAGAACCTGCACTCCTTGTTGGACCTGGAGGGGAACACTGTGACTGAAGATGAGGAAAAGGCTGAGGGCCTGAACACCTTCTTTGCCTCAATCTTTAACAGCAGGGCAGGAGGAGTTCAGGACGAGTGGCCTCCTGAGCTGGGGGATGGGGTCAGGGAGCAGTGTAATGCCCTGGAAATCCATGAGGAATTGGTTCGGGACCTGCTGAGCCACTTGGACACTCACAAGTCCATGGGGCCGGATGGGATCCACCCTAGGGTCCTGAGAGAGCTGGCAGAGGAGCTGCCAAGCCGCTCTCCATCACTTTCCTCCAGTCCTGGCTCACTGGAGAGGTCCCAGATGACTGGAAACTGGCCAATGTGGTCCCCATCCCCAAGCAGGGTCGGATGGAGGAGCCTGGAAGCTCCAGGCCTGGCAGCCTGACCTCAGTGCCAGGGAAAATGATGGAGCAGATTCTCCTGGCACCAGTAACTGTGCACCTGCAGGATGGCCAAGGGCTCAGGTCCAGCCAGCATGGAGTTAGGAAGGGCAGGTCCTGCCTGACCAACCTGATCTCCTTCTATGATCAGGTGACTGCCTGGTGGGTGTGAGGTGGATGAACTCTGCCTGGACTGCAGCAAGGTCTTTGACACCGTTCCCCACAGCAAACTGCTGGCTAAGCTGTCAGCCCCTGGCTTGGACAGCAGCACTCTGAGCTGGGTTAGGAACTGGCTGGAGGCTGAGCCCAGAGAGTGGTGGTGAATGGTGCCATAGCCAGCTGGCAACCAGGCACCAGTGGTGTGCCCCAAGGATCGGTGCTGGACCCCATGCTCTTTAATATCTTCATTGATGATCTGGATGAGGGGACTGAGTCAATCATCAGCAAATTTGCAAATGACACCAAGCTGAGAGCAGATGTTGGTCAGTTAGAGGGCAGAAGGGCTCTGCAGAGGGACCTTGACCAACTGGACAGATGGGCAGAGGCCAACAGGATGGCATTCAACAAGTCCAAGTGCCAGGGGCTGCACTTTGGCGACAACAACCCCATGCAGAGCCACAGGCTGGGGTCAGAGTGGCAGGAGAACTGCCAAAGAGAAAGGGACCTGGGGGTGCTGGTTGAGAGCTGCCTGAACATGAGCCAGTAGTGTGCCCAGGTGGCCAAGAAGGCCAAGGGCATCCTGGCCTGCATTAGGAATAGTGTGGCCAGCAGGAGCAGGGAATTCATTGTGCCTCTGTACTCCGCACTGGTTAGGCCACACCTTGAGTCCTGTGTCCAGTTCTGGGCCCCTCAGTTTAGGAAGGACATCGAGACACTTGAAGGTGTCCAGAGAAGGGCAACAAGGCTGGGGAGAGGTCTTGAGCACAGCCCTGTGAGGAGAGGCTGAGGGAGCTGGGGTTGTTTAGCCTGGAGAAGAGGAGGCTCAGGGGAGACCTTCTTGCTCTCTACAACTACCTGAAGGGAGGTTGTAGCCAGGAGGGTGTTGGCCTCTTTTCTCTAGCAACCAGCAGCAGAACAAGAGGACACAGTCTCAAGCTGTGCCAGGGGAAGTTTAGGCTGGAGGTGAGGAGAAAGTTCTTTACCGAGAGAGTGATTCGCCATTGGAATGTGCTGCCCAGGGAGGTGGTGGAGTCACCGTCCCTGGAGGTGTTCAAGAGGGGATTGGATGTGGCACTTGGTGCCATGGTCTATTCATAAGATCTGTGGTTACAGGTTGGACTTGATGATCTTTCAGGTCTCTTCCAACCTTGGTGATTCTGTGATACTGTGAATATACATACCTAAAAACTGTATACAAGATCTGAGCAACTACTGGCTGAAGCTGAAGGAAAACACGGGAGAAGGAAAACGTGGTGAAGGAAAAGACCTGGACAATACTGCTGGGAAGGAAAACTCGAGAGAAGGAAGAGCCCAGGGCAATGCTGCTCTGAATTAAAATGGAGAGGATACCAGGAGAGAAAAATGACAGAGACATCCCCATGGAGCCTGTAAGAAGCAGACCATGAGGGACCCTCTCTCCTTGTTCTGCCTGCTACAACTCATGGAGCTGAAGAGGCTGCTCAGAGGACAGCACAGCCAACAAGGATATCTCCTGGATGCCAAAGCTGCAGCAGCCTTCCTCCACAGCCAAAGCTGCAGCAGCCTTCCTCCACAGCCTCAAACTGTCTTGGGGGGTGAGGGGTGTGGTAATATAATTCCTTTCCTTTTCTCTCTCCCTATTCTCTCTCTTACTCTCTGTTTTCTCTTTCCCCTTCTGACCCATCCACTTTATATGTGCAATTAATAGCCTAGCTGTTGATATTTTGGCCTCATTTGTGCCTCTAATTTCATAACACAGGAACACTCAAAAGAACCAAAGATATTTCCAACTCTGGACCGAGACACCCTCCCACCACCCCATGGCCTCCTACGCACTCCCTCCAACAGCTCAACCTCCTGGGGGCACCAGAGCTGCACACAGCACTCCAGCTGGCAGCAGAAAAACCACTGCAGCAAAAGCCTCAAGCTGAGCTCAGCTGCCAAAGCCAAAGGGAGCTCAACTTGGGCACAAGAGAAAGGACTAAACTGAGCCAAGAGACTGATCCAACACCCAAGGCTGCACAAAACAACCATCAAGAGGTTCAAGCAACAGCAGACCTGGAGCTGGGCTGCAAAGCTCTAGAGAAGAAAACCACTGCAGAAGGGCTCCAGTGCCCCAGGGATTGAAAAGCCCAGGCTGTCACTCTCCTCCTGCAGAAGGAAAGGTTGACTTGGCCACAAGAAGCCAAACACTTCCCCACACAAATCCATGCACAGCACTTGACTTTTAACCTCCTTGAAGCCCTTTGCTGGCAGCAGCACTTCCTCAGCCCACAGCTCCAGCAACACAACAAGGCCTTGAAGGCTCTCCTGCACTCCACAGCTCTCATCCACACCCACACACCTTTCCCATCCACAAGCCTTCAAGCCTCCTTCTCAGCACTTCTCTTTCCAGCTCTCACCTCCCTTTTGCCCTCTCAGGACACCACAAACTAACCCAAAAGGCTCCACCTGACAGCACTGCTTGCAATAATCCCAAGCAATTCCAAGGGAAGGCTATGAGCCCAGAGGGAAACCCCAAACCTCTCACCTCTCCACAGGACTCTCTCCCATTTCCCATTCTTGCCAGCACCTGCAGCACCTAAAATGCATTTGCTCTGGCTCAGCTTCCTCACACAGCCACACAATTGTCTGGGTTGGTGTGGTGGTTTGATCCTTAACTGGCATTTAAGAGCTCAGATGGGGGCAAGACTGAGAATCTCTATCTCTCCCCTGCTCCCCCCTCCTCTTTCCTGATAGAGAGGGGAAAAAAAAAGGGAAGGAGTAAATAAATCCACCAAGAAATCATTTGGAGTCAGTTTGGAAGTTGAGAGGTAAAAAAAAAGTCTTTAAACAATCTATATGTGTATATATATATATAAAAAACTGTAACAGGAAGGGTTCAAAAGGGTAAGGAATAAGGATGGATGGGGGAAACATATACATACATAACCAGTCCTTTGAAGAAGCCTGGATGTAGCAGGCAGGAGGACCAGGCCTGACCACGTGGCAGAGAAGCAGGGAGCCAGCAGCAGTCCTCTCGTCCAGGCAAGGCAGGAGCAAAAGAGAGCAAATAGCTGCAGTGTCTTCCTTTTTATAGGCTTGCTGGACAGGGAGGGGGAAAACCCCCTCCATGGAGGGTAAAGCTCTCCCAAGCCCTCCCCACTCTGCTTTCAGGATGGTGTAGCCCATCACAGCTGGAAGGGAAGGCTATAAGCCCAGAGGGAAACCCCAAACCCTTCCCCTCTCCACAGGACTCTCTCCCATTTCCCATTCTTGCCAGCACCTGAAGCACCTAAGATGCATTGCTCTTCCTCACACAGCCACACAATTGTCTGGGATGGAAAAGACCTCTCTGAGCACTGAGGCCAACTGTCAGCCCCAACACCACCAGGGCCAACAAACCATGGCCCCATGGCCACACCTTCCTGGAACACCTCCAGGCATGGCCACTCCACTGCCTCCTTGGGCAGCCTCTTCCAGTCCCTGACAATTCTGGCACCAAACTAATTCTTCCTCCTCTCCAACCTAAGCCTCCCCTGGCACAATTTCAGGCCAGTTCCAATCCCTCTAGCACCTGAGACTAGGCAGAAGAGCCCAACCCCCACCTCACTGCAGCCTCCTTGCAGGGCAAGGAGGTCTGCCCTCAGCCTTCTCTTCTCCACACTAAACACCCACAGCTCCCTCACCTGCTCCTCACCAGCCCTGGTCTCCAGACCCTTCCTCACCTTTCCTGCCTTCCAGCAAGCATTTCTCCAGAGTCCAAGCAGCTGAAGCAGAGCAGTCTGCTTCTGACCCATGCCTCCTGACAGCAGAGCTGACTAAAGCTCTACACAGCTCCGAGCCTGAAGGCAGAGAGCAAAACCTCCTCCTGCCCAGAGCCTTTTTATGTTCAGGAGGCCTGGAGAGAAACTGAAAATGAGTCTGCAACCTCCCAGGGAATATTTGTGCCTAAAGAGATTGCAGAGCACAGAGGCCTTGGATGCTACCACCCCCAGCACAGCCAAACCGCCCCACAGCTGCCACCACCCCAGGCTCTCCTAAGCTCAGGCTCAGCACAGCACCCACGCCTGGCACCCCCACGGCACCCAGCACACAGCTTGGCCACATCTCCCCCCCGGGCCTGGCCCTCAGCCCAGCCGCTGCCCTTCAGCACAGCAGCCGCCCGGCAGCTGCCAGCACAAAGCCTCCAAACCCCCAGGGCTCCCCCACAGCCTCCGACAGCAGACTCTGGTCACCACGCTCACCACCACCTCTCCTGCACACAGCAGCCCCCACAGCGCCGCTGCCAGCTCAGCTCTGCTGCCAGGGCAGCAGGGAGCAGAGGGCAACAGGGCCAGGGACACAGGGCCAGGGCCCGCCCCTGCCGGCCACCAATGGCTCCGGCTGCAACACAGCAGCAGCCAGAGGGGGCCTGCAGCTGCCCGAGCAGGGGGTTCAGCAGCACAGCAGCCCCGACCCAGCTCCCTTGGGCTGCGGGAGGGTTCGTGGGGTTGGGGTGGGTGGGGCTGGGGGAGGCCTCTGGAGGGACAGAAGGAGGAGCTGGGGGGTTGGAGAGGGGAGGCTGTGGGGCGGGCATCTGTGGGGTCTGGCAGGGCTGGTGTTTGGGGCAGGGGGGCAGCGGTAGGGCGGGGGGTGGGGTGGGGTTGGGATCCCTTGGGGCTGGGGTTGGGATCCCTTGGGGCTGAGGGTTGGGATCCCTTGGGGCTGAGGGTTGGGATCCCTTGGGGCTGAGGGTTGGGATCTGGATCCTTTGGGAGTCTCGGGGGAAAGCTGTGGCTGGGATCAGGATCCCGTGGGGCTGAGGGGGCTCTCGGGACCCGGCCAGGGCTCCCGTGGGGCTGGTGGGGGTCTGTAGTGTTTGGGGGGTCGGGGGGGCCCGGCTGTCCCTGCCTCCCGCAGCCCCCTGCGGCGCTGCTGAGGCTGCTGTGGCCGCAGGCTGTGCTGGGCGCCTCCAGCCAGGCCTTGGGCAGCAGGCGGCAGGGCCCAGCCAGGCCCCCGGGGGCGCTCTATGGAGGGCAGCAGGCAGGTCCCGGGGAGGCTCCAAGAGACTTGGATGTCTTTTGCTGCTGGCCCGGCACGGCCAGCTCCAGGGACCGGGGGGTAGGGGGGGTGGCGAGTTCCAGCCCTGTACCCCCAAACAGCCTCCCCGGACCCCCTGTGCCCCCTCGGACTGGGGGCTCTGGAGGGATTCTGAGCAGCAGGGCCATGGCAGCACCATTTTGGACCCTTCCTGGCTTGGGATAAAGAAAACTGCTGCTTGATTATTTCCAGTCCCTTGAAATTCTTTTGGAAGCTCTTTTCCTTATTTTGGGCTGCTTTTAAGTGTTTTTGGTGAGATTTTGCTTAGCCTCAGGCATTTTGAATGACTTTGGAAGATAGTTTGAGTATTTTAATCTCCTTTTCACAATTACTGAAGATACTTTGACCCTTTTCAGCATTTTTAATGATTGTTTGAGGTATTTTGATCCTTTTTAGGTTCTAGAGCAGGGGACATGCACACAAACACACAGAGACCAGGTTCTACAGGAGGGTTTCCAGACCCAGTTAGAGCTTTCAGCTGCACAACTCTCCTGACACCCACTCCAGGCCCCCAGATCTTCCTAACCATAGCCCTTTCCTTTCTCACAAAGCTACTTCTGCCTCCAAGCTACTTCCTACTCTTCCTCAAACCACTCTAAGCCCTGCAGCCTCATCACTCAAGTCACAAATATCACTTTGCTCTATACCAGACACCTATCACTTAGCCTTGACATCCAATTCCTCTGTAATTCAGTACTTTCAAGCCTCTCATTTCAGTCCTGCTTTGAACACTTGTTCTGTGTCTGCTGTCACTTTTCTCCCTGCCTATGCCTGCAGCCTCTGGCTTTCCCCACAAAGGAAAGCAGAATTTGCACCTCCTGCTCCTGCTAAAGCTTTTCAAAAAAACCAGACTCCTGTCACACAGATCAGAACTCTGCCTTGGCAAGCAGAGAAGAAATTCATATTGAAGGGAAAATTAAAGCCATGGTAAGTTCTAGGTGGTGAAGTTTTGAATTCCTTCTGCATACCTTTTCCAAACTGCCAGTGGTTGCCCTAAGATGAACTGAATTGGAAAAGCAACAGGACAGAGAGTGCAGCTCCTATTGCAGTGGAGGCCACTGCCCTTCAAACATTGCCAGACACTAAGGCGGCTCCTATCACAGACCCCTTGGTGGTCACAGTCAAAGCTGTGGCATCAATGAAGCCATTCAGAAGTGGCCTGATGCTGGCACAGGCAGGTTATGAAGCAAAGCAGCTAAGACCTCTGCTCTCTTGGACCACTTTTAGCAGCAGAATTAAGGGAGAGATGTTTGAATTCAGACTCAGAATCACAAAGATCCTTTCTGGCTGCAAACAGAGCAGTGGCACTTTCAAGGGAAGAGTCAACTTCCTGGAGGCCAAGTGCCTCCAGGACTTAGATTTGTGCTCAAGCCTCTGTAATGTGGACAGGAGGAACATGGGGTGATGGCACACACATTGGGAGGTCATTTAGGTCACCCTCATGCAGCTGCTGGGGATACCCAATCAGTAAGCCAGGACAGTCTACAATGCTTTGCAGACCAGAACAAAGAGCTAAGCCACTGAGAGAGAATGCTGGAATGATAAAAAGCAGCTTTAGAGAAGGAGAACAAAGGACTGGGAGCAAATCCTACATGCTCAAGAGGTGGAGCTGGATGGAGAGACAAACCTTAGCTGCTGGCTCCCAAAGACTGAAAAAAAGGCACATTTGATGCTGACTTGATGGCACAAGAAGAAACCTAGAGAATTTGGGGAGGACTTGACAGCTGGTGCTCCACAGCCATGAAAATGTAACTGAAACCCTTTTTGGTTTCAAACAACATCACCTCCTGTCCTACAACATCTGACCCCAACTGAAGTGCTGTGGCTCACTGCTGTCAAGAGTGAAGGAACAGAAGCAAGCTTGCCCAGACCTGAGCTGCTGTTTAAATCAGGTTCATGGACCAATGGCTGGAGTTACCCATTAGGGACTGGGATACTGAAAAAGAGGAGCAGGGGAAAACCCAATCCCTACAAACACAGCACATGCTGCACAAAAACTCAGCACACAGATGCAGTTTTAGCTTGAACCCAAATTTCATACAGGAACAAAACCAAATCCATTGGCATAGGTAATAAGAGCTAACAGCCCCAAGGGAAAGAGAAGAAGTGGAGATGGGAAGTCAATATTGCTCCAAGAGGCCAGCTCCAGCAAGACAGCCAGATGATTGTTAGGCACCAACAGACTCAACCAGCACGGGTAACAAGCCCAGCCCCGGGGACACTGCAAATGGAGCCAGGAAATAGTTCTGTGGGGTCACAGCAACTTCTAGACAAAGACCCTGGACAAAAGGCACAGGAAATGACCTTGCTGCTGGTGCAAAACAACCAACAACCCAGCCCAGACTCCTCATGCTCTGATGCAGCAGAATTGAGACCAGAGACTCACTTTGGACAGGAACTCAAAGCACCTGGCTAAGGGAGCTGTGAGGAGCTGCACATCTCCTGGAGCGTTAAAGGAATCTCAAACTGCAGTCACCAGGAGCCAAAGAATACCAACCCCAGCACCTGGCATTTGCCAACAGCACAGCAAGAAACAAAACCTCTGCCTCCCAAATCTCATTAAGAACACAAAGACAAACCAACAACAAACCCAACCCCCAACAGTTCAAGGAGGAACTGACAAACTGATGTAGCACATCCATAGCTGGATCAGGCTTGATGCAGTGCATGTGTGAGCATCCCTCTGGAGCCCTGCTGGGAATTGTTCCTAGGCAGGAGGCAGTGAAGGGAGCTGGATTTTGGCATTGTATGCTATTTAAAACAGACTCCAGTTAGCAGTGGCTGTGGCACCACTTAAACCCCCAGACAGTCAATAAATAAACCTGAGACAAATAGGTGCTTCTGCTGAAGTTCGCTCTTCAGCTCCAACTTGATGACACAGAGCTTTGTGCTGCCTCTCTAGAGACTTGGTGATGAATCTATTGTGGTACTAACAAAAACACACCAAAACCCAGCCCAAAATGCCCCCAAGGAAACCACAGCAGCAGCCTGAGAGCTCAAAGTGCCTCCCTGGGACCCTCAGTTACCTCCCTGCACCCCAAAACTATCCCAAAGGAACCACCAATGGCCCCAAAGGAGTCCCCAGATGGAAGTGAGAGGGAAGAACAGGAGGGAGCTAAAATGTTGCTGCCACCAGCAGTTTTCTTTACCCCAAGCCAGGAAGGGTCCAAAATGGTGCTCCTCAGAATCCCTCCAGAGCCCCCAGTCCTGGGTCTCTTGGGGCTTCTGGGGGGGGGTCCTTTCCTGCCCCTGGGGCTTGGAGGCCATTTTTGTTTGCTTTGGGATACTTTTGGGGTGCCAGGACAGTAACTGAGGGTCCCGGGCAGGCATTTTGGGGTCCCAGGCTGGTGGCTTGGCTCCCTGGGGGCCAGTTCAGGGCCCTGGGTTCTCACTTAGGTGTCCGGGGGGAACATTCTGAGCTCCAGGAGGCATTTTGGGCTGTGCCTTTGCTCCTCCTGCTTGGGGCAGGGGCCAGCCTGGGCTGCCCAAGGGGGCACAGGGAGTCCGGGAAACTGTTGGGGGTTCAGGGCTGGAACTCCCCAAACCCCCCACCCCCGGTCCTGGAGCTGGCCGTGCCGGGCCAGCAGCAAAAGACATCCAAGTCTCTTGGAGCCTCCCGGGGCCTGCTGCTGCCCTCCATGCAGCGCCCCGGGGGCCTGGCTGGGCCCTGCCGCCTGCTGCCCAAGGCCTGGCTGGAGGCGCCCAGCACAGCCTGCGGCCACAGCAGCCTCAGCAGCGCCGCAGGGGGCTGCGGGAGGCAGGGACAGCCGGCCCCCCGACCCCCCAAACACTACAGACCCCCACCAGCCCCACGGAGCCCTGGCCGGGTCCCGAGAGCCCTTCAGCCCCACGGGATCCTGATCCCAGCCACAGCTTTCCCCCGAGACTCCCAAAGGATCCAGATCCCAACCCTCAGCCCAAGGGATCCCAACCCCACCCCCCCCCCCGCCCTACCGCTGCCCCCTGCCCCAAACACCCCCTGCCAGACCCCACAGATGCCCGCCCCACAGAGCTCCCCTCTCAACCCCCCAGCTCCTCCTTCTGTCCCTCCAGAGGCCCTCCCCCCAGCCCCACCCACCCCAACCACGAACCCGTCCCGCAGAGCCCCCTGCCCCCACGCCCCTCCGACCCCCAACTCCACACACGCCCCCAGCAGCCCCACGCAGCCAGAGCCTTCCCCACTGTGCTGCCGCCGCCCTCAGCGCTCCCGGCCCCTCAGCCCCTCCCGCCCCGCGCAGCTCACCGGCCGGCAGGCTGCCGCTCGCCCGCCAGCACCCCGGTACAACAATGGCGGCCGCGCCGGCAGTGGCAGCTCCTCGCGTGTGCCTCGGCAGCGGGCAGGGGGAGGAGCTGCCGCGCTCCGCGCCTCTCATTGGCTGTGTCTGCCGGACGTGGCGGGACTTCCTCTGCGGCCCCAGCTCTGCTGGCGCTGCGGTGCCACGTGGGCGCCTGAGGCGGAGGGGCGGGCCGGGCCGGGCCGAGCCTCCCTGGCAGCGCTCTGTGCCGGCAGGAGCCTGCCGGGGCCGGCGGTCGGCGGCTTGGGGTGCGCGAGGCTCTTGGTCGGGTGTGCTGTGCGTGTGGCCTTGTGTGGGCTGCAGGCTGGGTGAGGGAAGGTGTGGGGCTGAGGAGGGGATGGTGAAGAGAGTGCTGGGAATGGGCTGAGGGTTGTGTGGTGGAGTTGCGGAGGGTGTGGGGGGGGTGGGGGGGAGGTGTGGGCGTTGTGGGGGCAGGGAGGGTGGTCGGTGTAGCGGGTTGCGCAGGGTTGTGTAGGGTTTGTGTGGTAGGAGCTGGTGGTGCTGGGGGGCGGCTGGTGTGGGTCGGGGTGGTGGGAGGCTTGGAGTGGGGAGCGTGGGGTGCTGAGAGGGGGTCGTGCTGTTCTGGGTGGTTCGTGCGGTTGTGGGGAGCTGTGTGTG